>JAUKPT010000768.1:1941-17859 GCA_032273505.1 Nanomia bijuga
TGGCACTTTTCTGGTCAAAAAAGCGAAAATAATTTATTTCACTACCTCGATTATATTCTTCATTTCCATAGAATATGTATAATGGTTGTCCGGGTTTCGAAAAAAATTTAAAACAGATCCAAATTTTAGACCAACATCGAAATCATCGGGTTTTACCATGTAATATATCACGGAATACTAGAATACCCTGACTGGAAACTCTCTTTTATCGGGCAAATTTACTAGGGCCATAAAGAAAAATAGATATTTTCATGTGCTTTTCTTTAAAGTTAGGTTTAGTATATGGCTGTTTGGATAAAAAAGGTCATTATCAAATATAAGTGGTAACATTCCTAAATTGGCCAAAATATCTTATAGGGCCGAATATTGACCAAAACAACTTGTTTAAAACACACTCACCATGGAGAAGAACAATTAATAAATATATGAAAAAAGGGTTTTGAAGTCATCTAGTAGATTGTAAATAACACAAAATTAAAAAAGTAGTCCTAATATGGCCTAAAATTGCCTAAAAATCGGTCTAAAATTTGCCCAAATTTGGTACTTTTCGACACAACTGACTTTAAAAATTGTGATATCCCTTATAGAAACATAGAAAAAAAGACATAAATCGCAAATGTTAACGATAAAACTGTTATTTTGGTAGATATTTTCTTTATATGGCTATATACGTCAACGGCAAATAGATGAGGTGTCAGAGTCTTCCTTAAAAGCAACACAACGACTAAAATTTTGTCATAATGGCCTAGGGCCCAAATTTGGCCAAAAAATGTAGCAATTGCGTCACTATTCACGAATAACACAATATTTGAGGACAATTTTTTCGCCAAATTAATTTTCATGTTAATAGGATACAGAACAGATACATCTAACGCCACTAAAAAGTGTTCATCACTATACATTTGGGCTCAAGTGCCTAATTTGGGCCCAATTTTGGACCAAAAATTATAAATTTGGTCATTATTTATGAATAACACAATAATTTTGTCCTATACGGTTAACCCTGCTTTAATTGTCAAATTTCTTAGATATGGTTGAAGTATGTCAAAGTGCTTTTGGACTATATCTGTAGTAAGATCCCTGATACAACTCTAATCATTATACCAAATAATTTTGCAAGAGTTCACCTTCGAGTTTTTACTACACCATTCAACTTGTTTAATCCAATCGCAATCCGTTATTAAAACACGTGCCACTTATAGTGCTAAGCCAATCAATACGAGTTATTTATATAGACACTGTTATAAGCCTATTAACGCGGAGCTTTCTATATGAGACAGGTTTTAAGAAGATCTGTAATCCATTTTGATAATTGGGTTACCAAAGAAACTTACTCAAGATATCATGAAGATGATGCTGATGAACGTTATTGTTATTATAGGTGTCTGGAACCTAGACGTACCGTTTTGGAGAATATTTGGTTAATTGTTCAGGGGCGCACCAAGGACTACTATAGGTAGAGCCTGAAATTAGATTTTATTTCCTTCGAAGATATATACTCTAGAATTATATCAAGTGGCAAAGCAAGTGGGTTTGATATAATTCATAGTGAAATTTGTTTTTTTATTATTAGAGATGCAGATTAAGGTGAATGATGCATATTATACAGATACATAGGGCGTGGGCGTCACAACCTAAAATTGTTAGAAATTTTGACAAATTATTTAATTTTTGTTTGGTTGTAGATACTGTTTAGCTACATATCAACCCTTTCTTACATCGTGACCCTTATTGTCTTAGACTTCAATGATAGATCTTGCATACACGTTTTATACATTTTTATTAACATATTTTGCCCACTGATCGCGATTATTTCGAGATCAGTGGCATTGACCCTTTTTCGACTACATTCTTTTTTCTTGTAAGAGCCATAAAAATTTGCTCAAGGGCTTCCAGTGTTTTCAGAAATTTATGGTCCAAAGTTGGTTTCTCCAGTACAAAAAATAATTTAGATATATTCAAAAATTTGCTATCTCTCTTTCACCCAGTATTTGAATTTGACTCTGGGTCCTTTATTAGTACAAACGAAGTTCTCTTTCTTTATACCCGTTATAAGAGCCCCAGAAACCTTTGTCTTACCACTGCCAAAAATACTTTTATATCGCCCTCAAAATGTTCTTAATTTGTTCGGTGTTAGACCACCATCTTAAACGACAGCTTCCAATTGTTATCAATTTGTTAGTCGTAATAAATTTCAAATTTCATCCTAAATTTTCTTATAAAATTGTTCTTCGAAAAAAGAGTTGGCCTGCCATAAAAACAAATATTGTTGAGAAATATTCTCTGTCAGTTTTAAAACCATGCATGGACAAAAAGAGGTTTATTGTTTTTGTATTACAACTTTATTTATTCCACTACTCCCTCAGTTATTCTATCGAGGAAAGTAAATTGAAATTAATTTTTCATCTCAAAATATTTTTTAAATATTTCTGTTATTTACTCTATTTGGACTTTTCTTGACTTCGCACTAGAAAACGCAAGTATCGCTAACATGAATTCTATATAGGATTGTTCAAGGCTTATATTCAAATCTAGTTTTTTTATCTTAAATTATTTTTCAAATCTTTTTTTCTAAGAACTAGTATAATAGACTCAAACCCTTATTTTCTGTTAAATACAAGCTGTATAAATTTATGCCATTACTCCATTTTTCCATATCTTTTATATTTTTTATATGTATTTAAATTTCATTATTTTCTTGAGATTAATCTTTTTCAAAACAATTTTACTTTTTTTCTAATGCATCGAGATGAAAAATCGAATAAGATGAAAATAAAGATAAAGATAAAGCCATATTTTGACCTTTTCAAGTAAGAAAGTAAGTAAGTAAGTAAGTAAGTAAGTAAGTAAGTAAGTAAGTAAGTAAGTAAGTAAATAAATATATATATTTCAAGGCAAATACAAAATAGTGATATTTACAATTAATCACAATTAAACAAAAGTAACATAATAATTAAATAAAAATGAAAATGATATATCTAATTTTCAACTACAAATGAATTCATTGTATACAAAAACAATGGATAGATATCACATTTTTCATTAGTACCGGTTCTGGTCATTTTTCATTCTTTCCATATTTTATAGATTGTCAAACTTTTTCCTTTTTCCTAAAGAAAGTCTTACTTAACTCAAAGCTTAATTCATGGATTTTCTTGAACTAGCCATTAAGATTGTCATAAGACCTAATAGGAGAGAATTCTGACACTTTTATGGATCATTTAGACCTAGAAAAGACTTAAGTTCAACCATAAAACCCTAACCATAAAGAGTTTATAAAAGGATTATTTTTTGCACTTATCTATCATCAACATTGAACACTTTATTTCGTAGGGTACGGTAATCAACATTTTTCTCAAACATGAAATCCTTGACATGAACTCATTGAAAGTTTTCAAGGTGTATGCAGAATACAGACCATATTTTTATTGTATTTGATTCGACACCAAAATAAACGGACAAATATTTACAGAGTATTTGTCTTAATCTATTTTGCAGATTTATCTATTCAAGTTTTGATTTTAGAAATCTTGTATTCGTTAAAATTTCTCAGAAGAACATTATATGAAAAAATGTTGAAACTTTCGTCTTGCCATCTTACTTTGACAAAAGCTACAAATTTTCTTAGACAATATGTAAAAAGCTTACCTTTTACGTATTTTTTCATCACCCAAAACAGCTTGTTTTTCTTTTAAAGGGTAAAAAATCCACATTTCTTGAGAGCGCATTTAGTTTTTTGTAAGATCGGCAAACATAGCTTTCTCAAACATTTAATCTGAAGGCAGTAATCTCGACTTTATATAAAAAGATCTTTTCCCTACATTTACTTCCGTATGAATCTTTATAGCATCCAATATGATAAGATATAGCTTATGTAAGAAAGAGATCATAATCTAAAGATCTAAGTTCCAATCTGTGAAAAAGTTCATCAGCTCGCCTCACTTCAAACGTTTTTTGTCAACAATAACAAAAAAATACCGCGTAAAAACAAACGAGCATAAAAAGTAAACAAACAGTCAGAAAATTGGGTCTGCTTGCTGTATATACTAAACACCTAATCCTTATTCCAATCTGAACAAAATGATATGAATATATTGCTTTCTAAGACACACAAAAAGACACATTTATAAGAATTTACATATTCCTCATACCTCTAGTTGTTGAAGGCATCTGTTAAAACCGTCTTTCTGCATATTTCCCAACTTGTCACTTTCACTGACATCCATCAAAATTTAATGTGACATTGTTTGTGAAAAATACATATCACTCATAAACATAGAAAGAGGGAGAGAGAAATCAAGCCCTTTTCATCCATACCTCTTTTGTTTTGTCTCGATGTAAAAAGTTGACTTATTTATTGATTGATTGATTGATCTCGATCAGTGTGTGATTGATATTTATTTATTTATTGAATCATCCTAATAAATTTCAAGTATAATTATTTATTTATTTTTTTATTCATTTATTTAAATGTTATTGTTGGTACTAAGGACAACCAGATGACAAAAGGACATCAATCAAATCTGAGCATTTGCTTATTTTTTTATTTATTCATTTATTTAGTTAACGATCAAGATTTTTATCTTTCTGATCGGGATTGGGGAGAGTGATCTTTTGTTGTTGTTGTTGTTGTTGTTGTTGTTGTTGTTGTTGTTGTTGTTGTTGTTGTTGTTGTCTTTGTTGTTGTTGTTGTTGTAGTTGTTGTTGTTGTTGTTGTTGTTGTTGTTGTTGTTGTTGTTGTTGTTGTTGTTGTTGTTGTTGTTGTTGTTGGACCATACAAAGCGATTACAAACAGGATATGGATGTTCTCCCGACCAAGATGTTCTCCCGACCATCAGTTATTTCTATCTGATCTTGATTGTTGATTGGCTGTTATGAATGACACTGGTTGACCTTTTACTAAGCACCTTCCATATGGAAAAATATAGCTACAGAAAGAAATTTGCTCGTCGCAGTTCTCTGGATTCGATTTTGTTTACTATGGGCTCTTGTCCATAGGTTCATATGCAGGACGTTTTACAAGTCAGAAGGATCAAGTCTGATACCAATGATTCGAAGCTGGCAAAAATTTATTGTAGAAAATGAAATGTTGGACAGGTTTTTACTTGAGACAATCTAAATAGGAGGGTAACTAGAATTTCTTCTTTAAACCTTTATATTGCAGGGCTAATTATAACGTTCGATCAACGATCAATGATCGAAGAAAAACGGCTGATGATCGGACAACATTTTGATTGGTCCAATTTCTTTATTCCAATGTGTCTATACTGCATTGCTAGTTCGAAAATGTACAAAATTTTAAGTGATGAAAGATGGATTCTGTCGATTAACTTGATAGGACTAAATCAATTTTGATTGGAAAAAACGATCATTACCTATCAGCCTGTTTAGGACCTTAGTTTTGTAATAATCATTCCTGATTATTGAACAGTTAAGACAACCGTTGTCCCACTTTTTTGTAGGTCAGCTGGTGACCCTAGAATGGGGAGTGTCTTTTCATCCGCATTCTTTTTATTTGCGATGCATGTGGAAAATATTTTAGGTTATTACATTGTCACCTTCCTTACTTACCATATTTTCAACCAGGAAAAATTCGAAGTAAACGATAATACCAGCCGAGAATTGAACTTGACTAGGAAAGAAATACTTAAAACCAAAACCGCATTCATCTATTTTTTAGCAAAGTAAAATTGATTTTCCGCGTTATGCGTTGACTTTTTGGCAAGGCGACGCTATCCTCATAATCAATTTAACTTGGCCTTAGTGATAAAAGAGCATTTTGAGGATCAATGTAACGTCTAATAATCCATCAATTCTAACGCACTTTATGTATTTGATTTTAAAATAATCATGGCAATAATTCGCCATTCACATCTATAATTACTGTACATTTCATTTTATATTTTCCTCCCCATGTTTCTGACAGTACAAATCGAATCCCTCCTTTTTTCCAAAGTGGAAATTTAATAAATAACCAAATAAATTTCAACAACACATATTATCTTTACGCTTACATAATCCATAATTTCAAAAATCATCGCATCACAAATACTCTGATATTAAACGCACATACACGTTTCTTTTGTAAGCATATTTACTTTGGAGGAGATCATGTTTGTATTTCCTCATTATTATTAGCCTTTTAAGAATGGCTTAAAAAATCTCTGCACTATGCTACAATACCAATAATTAACAAAATATCTTTTTATAATCTAGAAAAAATATCAGCCAGCTATACGCGTTTATTTTGATAAGCATATTTATTTTGGAGATCAGGTTTGATATTTTCCCATTAAAATTACCCTTTTAAGAATGGCTTAAGAAATAACAAATCTGAGCCTAAATATGCCTATAAACGTTATGCTTAAAAAAAACAGTTAAACATGTATCGCCTAAAACATCTATAAGCCAAAAAAGATTCAAAATCTCTGCACTGTAAACTGCCGAAATATATGCAAACTTTCTTGTTTACTTTTTCATATATAACTGCTTAATGCGCCTTCTGTTATTGTTATTCCCACAACTCATAAAAAACGAAGCATGTATACAACTAATAAACACGCACACACATTTTCGTTTATAAATGCACACACACACAGCACTCGCGTATCATCTTAATCACATACGATAGTTATTAATCGGGTGCAATGCATCTCATACCAAGCTCAATCCATATGCCCCTAATCCGCGCTGCAATCCGTTTGTTGCTGTTAACAACCAGTAGTATAGTTTTTTTGTTCGTTTGAATCATGTGATAATAGTAATAACAACAATAATGATAAAGTGGATTGGCAGGTAGGTATGAGGTATTAGTCGGGGATTGTCTGCAAATTAGGAAAATTCATCATTTCATTGGTTGAGAATTACATCACCAAGACTATGATTGGTTCTCTTAAGAATCATTTCATCAGTTCTACTTTAAGCAAGATATCAAATGACGACATTTTAGAATCAACCCATCAGTTTGCTCATGATGTAATTTTCAACCAATGAAACGGCATATTTACCCATCATTTGTAGACAATCCCCTTAGATCTCTACACATGATTAAGCTAATCTTCAATCTTAATCTCAATTAAACGCCTATCATACCATGCACGTCGAATGTGTGAACGTTAATGATTTTTGAAAGGGAAGAAATAAGAAAAATTGGAAAATAGGGAAGAAATAAATGATTTTTATTGTTTCACGCTTTTAAACAGGAAAGAAATAAGAAAAAAGGTTTGGGGAAGAAATAGTCTTTTTACAAAAATTACCTTCCGGGTATTTGATTTTTCTACAATTTTCAGGACACATTGGTATCAGATACGCGATCATATATTAAATCATTCCCTACTAAGGATTCTTTTCCAGTGGGAATAGAATGGGAAAGGGGTAAAAGGGACATATGTACGGCCCTTTTTGGCTCCTATTGGAAGTTTTCGTTCAGAATGCCCCACCCCATTACAGCACGCCTTTAGACAGGACGTATTTACGGAAATTATCGATGCACAAAAGTAAGTTTCATACTGCTTGGGTTTTTCTCTACAAATTATAGCTATTTTATTGGCTAACCCTAACATCATAAAGATTGTGATTGGTTCATTCTTAAATGTCACAACTTGATGTTTTGTTAAGACTAAAAATGCTAATTCCACTTCTGAAGAAACCAACCAAAATCTTGATGACATTATTTTTAACCAATGGGACAACAAATATATCTATAAACTACAGACGATCCCTAAATATGTCCGTAACTTTGTGACCCGGACTCTGAAACTCCGGACTCTCCCCCAATCTATTATCGTGTTAGAGTATGTGCCAAAGTTCAAGAATCATTCATAATTAATTGGCTCATTGCCCTTTATGCAAACTATCCATCAGGACGAGTACATATGTTGTAATTCCATATTTTTCAGGGGGGTACAATATAGTTGAGTGATTTTAAAAATGTCAAAGTCATTGTGTTTACCCTTGCTTAGTTCTATTGATAGAATCATCACTGTACCATGTAATTATGAATATATCTATAATTTGCAAACATTTACTTAAAAAGCAATGAGTGCTAAGATTAAAGTTTATCTTTCCAAGAATAATTAAGATCAAATTCGGGTGATTGAAAAAACAAACTTACTCAATACATAATTATAATCATGTAACATCTATTTGTGCATCAGACAAGACAAATTTGATTATTACTCCATAATGATGAGATTAAGATAACCCAGGGTATCGAAAAGCTCTTTTCTTCCTACAAACGCAGACTTTAAGAAAATAAATTTCATTTGTGTGTGTGTATGCATAGAAACCAATTGTATATGAAAGATTTTTGCTGTTATTGCCACCAAACTTCCTTTTCTGTGGGATCTTAGGAGAAATCATCGAATATTAATCTAGATTTAACATATTGATGAGAGTTTGTTAGAAGAACAACAGATTTTTTAAAATAACCATATTTCATTTCATTTCGCTCATTTGGATCAATTATTTTTGATATTGAAAGGAAGTCAAAGCTAACAATTCATATAGCAATTCATTGTAAACAATATTCTGACGATGTTAGATGTTCTAACGAAACATGACAACTCATGAAATGAAATATGGTTATTTATAAAAATCTGGTGTTTTTTTTTAAAAAAAACTCTTGTCACTCTTGTTACCATTGTCCATTTGGATCAATTATTTAACATTTAACAGGAAAAATTCCTCTTCTGTGAGTGGCGTTTGTGTGCTTCCGCAGATTTCGACCCCCTGAGACAACTTACGAAAGTCTAAGGTAGAATGTAATTTGAAGACTGATAGAAATATTTGACAAATCCAATTTTATTAATATCACGTCTTGAAACGAAGTAATGGATTATAAATAGAAAATTCAATTATATGAACGCAAAAATACTTTATAATCACCATTTTTCAAGCCGACTCAATTGCAAAAAGCCTTAATCTTATTGAACAGCGGGGTGCAAATTATTGATATTGTGTTTGAGTTTGATTTAGTCTATCGTATCAGCGATCATTGTGGAAGATATATCAATTCTGATTTGATATTAAATAAGTACAATTTGGCTAGATGAAAGAAAGTCAATTTTAGTTTATTGTACAAACTACAAAGTTCATAATGATGACAGTCAAAAGTATTATCATATGATTATACAAAAATCACTACGGAATGCTTCATCTTTTGTTACCAAAGTTTTCATCTGCATTGCAAACGTCGGATAATCGAGATAATAATGATAACAACAGCCTTCACTGACGACGTTTGCAGTTAACAGACGAACATTTGATTTTTGTAATCAAACCACTATACTAGCCTGAAGTATATTTCACTTTAGAAAGCTGTACAGACAGGTTTCTTTATTGCTGTTGTAGAGAAATCTCTTAACTGCTGAAAATTATTAATTTGTACTTAAATAAAAAAAGCAGTTTTCCATAACTTGAAGTTTTCATTTTCTTTAGTTTTCTTATTATAATGTTTTTAGGAGTACCACAAGGATTGTTTACGCTACCAGATGAAATTGTTGCGTATAAATTATAGGCGTAAACATAACATCCTGAAAAGGAATTGTAGCAAAAAAGAGATGGCTAATTCGATCTTTTGATTGGTTGGAAATTACATCATCAAGTTTCATGTAGAAATATTTTCTTCATTTTGCATTTGAACAAAACATCAAATTTTGACATTTTAGTTTGAGCCAATAAATTTCCTGATGATGTAATATCTAACCAATCAAACGGCTAAAACAGCCAAAATTTGCCGACAATTCCTGACTAGGTATTTGTTATTACCTGTGTCTAGTTTTGAACGAAGCTTCATAATGGCGTCTAAATTGGGTCTCACTACAAACGTAATCTTCGCAAAACCCAGAAAGTAATATTCGATAAGTATAATTTTTTAACCACATTATAGACAACGTGGCAGTCGAATCACGTTCAGATTCGTATGAGCACACATTCTAAAATATATTCAAAATATATTGCAGAAAAAGCCGCAAGCACAAATTGCCGCGAGAAAATTTCCGCGACTTTCGCGACATTTCGTATGCGCGCAACATTTAGTTTTTTCACAAAAAAATGAAAATATAAATCAATACATTAATTTCGTTTCTTGGACATTAACTACTCTTCTACCTATGGTAGTTGAACGAGATTATCTTCTATGAAAAAGGCTTAACTTCCAACATTTCGACATTATTTGTGTCTTTCTATGCCTTTTTCGAAGAGGACAATTATTGCTCGCGACGTTCTGTGCTCGCGGCTATTTTTTCTAACATCCGAACATCCAAACTCGTAGCGTTGAATCTTCTCAAAGAAATCCATCCAATAGTATGATTAAAAATACTTTCTTTAAAATGACTCTCTCATTCTCATATGCAAAGGTTGTGTGCTTTCTTTACAGAAGTATGACAAAAAAGTATCTGTGGCATAGATCCTTATCTTGTCAGACTGAATGCAATCAATGGACGTAAATAAATAAGAAAATAGAAAGACAGTTATATAAGATTTAAGAATTGATTGCTCGAGCGAAAGAAAAGACTATATGCATATCTTTATGATATAAAAAGAAAATAAAGTCCCTGCTTGATATCATATTTTTGTATCAGAATATGCAATATTGATAATGATTCAAATAATGAGTCAAACTTGAGAAAATCTCAAATTTGGCCCATTTTTCGGCAAAAATTTATTTTTTGAGTAGAAAAACTACCAGTCCGTGTTAACTATCATAATTTTGTATCAGAATATGCAATATCAGCCTAAACTAGACAACACAAATGAAGAAGTCCATATCTAAATCCGATATACCCCGGGGACTCTCTCGTGGCTTTCGAACTATGATGATAAAAATGACTTCAAACGTTTTCTAATTGATTAAATTTGGCAATTTCCTGTTTTTTCACTTTCGATTTTAGCGCAAGACCCTAGTGTTATTGAGATGCGCTAATGTAATGATATACTGTCGGTACACGCAAGGTAATGCTCAGCTTGTATCGAGCTTGTATCGAGCGATAAAAGGAGCTGTTAAACAATAAAGTGAGATTAAAAATGGTCGAAAAACATTCGGAGAGGCCTTCTTTCAAAAAACATATTTACGTTATACACGTAAGGCCAAAAAAAACATGTGTGGTTCTGGTTACATAGGTTTTACATGGACGGGTCGGTCGGTCGGGGTTTTATTTTATTTCATTTTTTATTTTATTTTATCCTATCGTCTTATAAGGAAAATCGTCTCCATAAATTATATACTTATTAAGAATGGAACGTTAGTCGGACGAATAGATAAGTGTTTACTTACTGAACGTTTCCTTTATCCCCTAACAATTAGGTTGAAATTGAAGATGAAGACAAATCTAAATCTTTGTACATTTTTTGACAAGAAAATCGACAATTTTACAATTTTGATCGCGAGGAGGAAAATAAAATATTTCGGGTCGGAAGTTTTTACTCCAAAAAGAGAGGGTCGGTCGGGTAACCGGAACCAGACATTTTTTTTTTTGGCCTAATGTGTATTTACATTGCTGACTGTAAACCGGCTGAAACGGTTTTGAAACACGATGATTAAAGACTTGAGAATACTTCAAAAAAAAAAATGTCAGACTTTTAATGTTCTTTCCTGAATCGATTTTTCAAATTTTTATAAAAATTAATTATTTATTTTGCCCAAAGATCTCACTATAATTCAGTTTGTAAGAATTTTGAGAAAGATAAAAACAATTTTAATTTTCATACTGAAAATTTGTATTAAAAACTAAACTAGTTTCGGCTATACATCAGCCTTCAATGAAAATTGAAATTAAAATTGGAATTGAAATTGAAATTTTGTTTGGACCCCGACTTGGTCAATAAATACATTAACTAACTAACATTTGTATTCGTGCAAATTATCTTGTCAAAATTAGATTTTACGTTATATTATCCAATCAACTCTTTTAAGCTAATAGACTCTCTATAAGAATAGCGTTTCTTGGTTTCAAGATTATTATTCTTAACTTTCTAGCCAACTTTCTTGATTCTTAGCATATTCATAGTATACACATCATGTATAAAATAAATATTGTTCTGAAGGAAAATTCAAGATGACGTATTCTCAGCATATTCTTAACTTTTTGTCCAATTTCATCTTGATTATTCTTTTAAAGTATATTCTTATACATATAAAGTGTGTACTTGGCTTCAGCAGGCAACATCTAAACAAATAAAATCTGTCTAGTGGTTTCTAAGGAGTTTTTCGGCTGGGTATCCACTCGTAGCATTTTTTCTATGGAATGCAATTTCTTTTCGAAAAAAAACAAACAGGTTCCTTAATTCTTTTGCTATATTTTCGACACCCCTTAAATTATGTCTTCTCGTATTTTAATCTAAATCTCTCTTTAGTTGAGAGTATTTTAAAAAGCGTGTAATTTTAAGCGTGAAATTCATGATTCTTTTATAGCGATCACCAACATGGCGGATATAGCTGCGGCACTACCGTCATGGTAAACCAAAAGTGCACACTTTTTCTTTACCCCGATACGATGTAAATAAAATTGTGGACCCTTTAAATTTTCGTGTATTTTTTTAGACCCTTTAAATTTCCCCCAAGAAATTTCAGACCCATTAAAAAATGCTCCATGTACCAAACGGATAACAAGGAACATGTAGACACGTGACTACCGTCTATTAATTTGCAACAGTCAGGATCACTACCAGCATGCGCATTGAAAACGAGAAGGGTTTAAAAGTTTTAAAGAATTAAGAAATAGATATAAACAAAAAGAAGGATCATTTTAATAAGAAAAAAAAAAATGATCAAAAATTAGAACAATACATAAAAAATGTATGAAAAGAAAGAAAAGAGAAGGTAAATGATCAAAAACAGACAACAACGCGCAAGTAAACAAATAAACAAACAGAAAAAAATTGCTTTCAAACCATAGACATCTTAAGATGTCTATGTTTCAAACAGTATCACTACCAGCATGCCCATTAAAATGGGAAGGGAGGAGATAGAACGAGAGAGAGAGTTCCGAGGTTCAACAACATTCGACCGATCATCACAGTGCATCGTTCATCAATTGGATTATCATTAGAGAGGATTAAAGATTACAGAAAGCCAAAAATAGATTTACCATTGATCGAGATGAGTTAATGAAGCCGTCGCGAGAGTATTTGTGTCAATACCACAATTATATCATCATTGTGAGAGGAGAGATTAACATATTAATTTATACGACGGGTTTCACGTGTTTACATCTCGCTGCTGATGCCAAAAGTGAACGCTTTTTCTAAACCCCGGAACCATGTCTAACCATCAATGGTATCCGATTCTTTACACGGTTTCAGCAGGCGAAGTCCAAACAACGAGTATATTGGAATTATATGAAAGATTTTGTAATAGACCCTTTTATGGTTTCACTAAGTTAATTCAATGTATTTTTTGTGGGTAAATACAGTTTTTTTATGATCTGAAAAAATTCAAAATTATTTAAAACATGCAAGGTCGTTATCAAACCATTAGTAGCTCTTATCCTTAATTATCATCAAAAAATGATTAAAAACTGATAATATTTATAGAAAATTTATAGAAACTTTATTAACTTTCATGGATTACAAAATCATGTTTTTACAGAATGTGACTATTACAGACTATTGCGTAATAGGCGCGCGCAGAATGATTCACAAACCGTGTTACTGTAGTGTTATGAAATTTTGAAATAAAGGTTTTCGTGGAATTATGAATGATGAGATAAAAGAAGAGGAGAAATTTGATGAAATGAAAACGAAATACATTGTTATGCTAAAAATAGATAAATTAAATAATAATCGATGACCATAAGAATTGAACAAAAGATAATCAAAGATGTGAACAGAAAAAAGAACAAAATATGAATAAAAAATTTAAAAAAAAATTAAAAAAAAGAAAAAAAAAGAATGAAAAAAACCCGATGAAAAATGAACAAAAAAGAGCCGAACAAGTAAATATCACAGAAAAAGTAAATATAGATAAAAGAAATAAAGAAACAAATGAAGAAATTAATACATTTCATTACAACCCTCATCTTTTTAAAGAAACCAGCGAGTTGTTTACTAACCATGTTTCTCTTATGCAACAGCCACAAATGAATCCCTAATTGTCCTTAATGTCTACAGAATGTCGGAAGAAAACAGGTACCGCTTATGTAACCGGTCTGCAATTTATTGGTATATTTCATTGGTTCAAAATTTCATCATGAAGAATATCATTAACTCTTTTAAACTATTTCATAACAAGTTTTACTTTTAACAAAATATCAAATGGTGACAATTTGAAACCAACCAATCAAATCAAATATGATGTCATTTTGAACCAATAAAAAGGCTAAATTAGCCGACATTTCTCAGACAATCTCTTTATATAACCGGTGCGTGTGCGTGTATTTATCACAAAGGCATCATCATAAGGATATGTTGTGATAGCATTCCATTCGGTCAGCTCGATGAGAAAATAACACATATTGGAGCGATAAGATCTTCAGCATGCATGATAAAAACATGATTCCATTCAGGCAAGTTATTTCAAACACTGATGACACTCGTCCAAGGTATATTTTCTCAGGCAAGCTTGCAACGTTATGTAAGGATGGAAAGATGATAGAGGACAAATTAACCGAGGGAAATTTCAAGTACCTAATTTAGTACCTAAAGATAGTACAATTATTGATAAACACATTCCTTAGGGAGTGTCTCCAAATTTCGGAAAAGCAAACGAAAACAAAAACAAACGAAAAAAACGCCCAATAAAACGCCGTAAAAGATTACAGCATCAGAAAGCTAATTGGTTCGAACGAAAAATGAAGAACATGTATAACAAATCAAAACCTCGATTACCTAATCTCGAACGAATAAATAACGTGGCAAAAAATCCCTTAGAGATTGCCTGAAACATTTGGCGCAAATTTGACGTTTATCGAACAAACGTGAGATCTTACCCGGAAAACAGCGAACGCGTTGGTAAGCATCATAGTCTTTTTCAGAAACGTACTGAATCGGGCAAATACATTACAAAGAATGCAATACGTACTGGATGGGGCAAATATGATAGATACGAGTCTCATTACAAACAATAAAATATAAAGGCCTCATGCTCTTGTCGATGAAGTTGTGTGTTTTTCATCACCATTAGTGCAAATCATAAATCCAATACATTTAAACTCGATCTTCGACTTCTTGCATTTTTCAAATTGTACATGGACATAAACAACCTCCGTGCATTGATCACCCATACTGCCAAGGTTAATGATCATCAGTGTTCCCCCAATCAGATAAGGGCAAAGTCAACTTTGACCATTAGAGAATCTAGAAACTACATTCCTTATCGGCAATATCATCAATAATCAGCGCATTTTTCTCTTGAGTCACTTCACACATAGGTATCTATTTTAACGATAAAAAAAATGGTTGGATTTTTAATTCGTTTGTACACCCCTAATTGTCATCACAAAAGATACTAATAAACGCCCTTATAAACAACACGTGTTTACGACTGGGAATACCCAGAACTTGAGAACCAGTGGTAATATAATTTCTGTCCATGTGATTGGTTACTAAGGATACTAAATAAGATTAAACAGTGGCGGCGCTAGAGGGGGGGGTGTTTTTACCAAGTTGTCGGATTTTTGTCAAGCTGTCATTTTTTTGGCTAGTATTGTCGGATATTTGGCTAATGCTGTCGGATTTTTTGCTAATTTTGTCGTAATTTTAACTAATTTTATCGAATTTTTGGCTGCATTTTTCGGATATTTTTCTAAAGCAGAGTCGATACACACATAAATTTTTATTTAACGATAAAAAAATTGATTATTACACTGTCCACTTCCGTGAAAATATTCATCCCACATGCCTTCATATACACACTAAATTCTAAAGAACAACAATTCTGCTGATATTGTAAGATTTAATGCACCCCCCCCGCGTGATTAC
>JAUKPT010000769.1:0-17853 GCA_032273505.1 Nanomia bijuga
AGACATTCCCGATAGAGGCAGTATAGATTAAGCTCTACTAACGGGGATGGATCAACATTTTACGACACATACACAACCATGTCCATGTTAAGAATGGTCTAATTGAGTGGTCTGTTTGATAATAGGTCATCATTCAAAAAAACAAACATCTTTCTATTTATCTAATGATTAAGATCATTATGAAATTGTTTTTACGCGTGTTTTTACATGTTACATTTTGTTATTTTAAAAGGAAATTTTCTGAAAGCACAAGAAAAACCTCCACTTTGAGGCTAAAATCGTGAAAAATGGTTAAATTATCGGACGGAATGCCCATTTGTCTCTATATGCCATGACCGAATGATAAAAAATGAAAATCCGTCCTTTGTTTCTGTTTCTGTTTCTGTTTGTAGTTGCTTGTATTTTTCCAAGACCTAGAACACATGATGTTTTATTTTCGACGTATAAAATTTAAATCTGTTATGTGAGGAAGGGAAGAGAAGGAAGGTGCTACAAGCTAATTCCCTAGGATCTAGACTTTACAGGACCTACAAGACCTCAAGCTCCAGTAAGCTGGAAACTTGTATTTTGCTATATATGTGCAGGCCTGTCAGTGTAGCACGATCGAGTCAATCGCTATCGCGCAACGATTGCGCAAACTATTGCAGCGCGATCGTGAAACCGATCACGCAAGGTGCGGAATTTCAACTTTTAGATCGCATAAAAGTATGCGCAAGCTCTTTGCGTGATCGTGTAATCGATCGCGTACATATTTCTTACTGTCAGGCCTGTATGTCGACCCATATATACTGTATAATTACTCATATTTACTTACTTAATTAAAAATGATAAAAAGGTAATAGTGGTGCATGTACGGTTGCTAGGGTATCAAAAACAAATAAATCGCTATTTTTTGGTTTATAGCATGAACCATAATGCAAGGTAGAAGAGTTGCCTTGTTAGATCATCCCGACCATCGGCGCATGGGAACAAATATTTTAGGGGGCGGGATAAGTTTTGCCCAATGGTTGGGCGACGATAAAAAATATGGGTTCTAGATCCTGTAAAAGACCGCCTTATGCATTCTGAGAAAAATCTGTAAGTACAGGGACTACAACCCCATACCCTTCTCGGCTCATTCACCGATGCTCCCAACTATTCGAATTGCATTATATTTTTTTCGTGATGATGTTCAACAGATGTTCTGGCTTGTAAAGTGCATACATATTGTAGTTAACGTGACGTAATACTAGTTCCTTGTCGTGTTGGCGTAAGGTAATATCATTCCGTCTCTGATGTTATCTTTAGCATCATGTTTTGATTAGGTGCTTGTTGTTATACAACACTTGTGTAGATACTCATGCGACTCTAAAACACGAAAATTCTCAATCCTCGATATTAGGTTTTGAATAGTACTAAAGGTTTGCTTGTTTTGAAATGATAATAACATGGCATCTCAATACTAGGCCGGATATCTTCCCGACAGGAAAGTTGGGACATCTCAGGCAATCACCGATCAAACCAGTAAACTAATGGTCTTCTCTGACACCTCCGTTTTCGTATGTTTGATTTCGTGCTTTTCCCTGCTCGCGCATTTGCAAAGCATTTTTTACCCAGTAAATGACAAATCATCTATTCAATGCGTTCTTGAGTTATTAGCCCGTTATTAAGATTAAGCTTGAAAACCTTTTTGCAAAATATGAGCTAAGAGGTAAGACTTTTGACACATACATATTTCAATTTAAAACGATTGATAATGAAAAAGCAATATTTTTTGTATTGAGATGGCCATGTTTACATGATATACTCATTGTAAATACTCTTAGGTTTTGGATGGAAATAAAGGTTTGCTCGTTTCAAAATGATGATAATAATAACTTGTGTAAGAGATTGTTGCTAATAAAGGCTTTTCTAAAAAGCTCATTGGCTCAATTAAGGATGTCACAATTTGATGATTTGTTAAAATCAAAAATGAAATGAATATGTTACTACATAAATCAATAAGAATCTTGATAATGCAATTTACAATTCCAAAGCTTTTGTTTTGGTGATTTAATCCTTTGTTTTGGATTCTTAATTTTAGCGAATTAGATATTCGCTAAATTAAAAGAAAGTTTACTAATCAGCCTTATGTAGTAACGTAATTGTTGAAATCGGCAATCTCATTTGTTTTGATCGGTGAATCTTTTACTTTATACATTGTACCAGAACCAGCAAACATCTAATGGAGATGTTTTTCTTTAGTTTGATCCATGTCTTCATTTATTTGGTTAACGGTGTTGCGACATTTTCCCATCAGACAATTTCCCGCCATCTCACTATGACAATATTCCACTCTAACATTATACAAATCATTATTCCACCTGACAAGCCGTGTGATTTTATCTACGTGTCTCAATCTCAGTCTAAATTCATTGAGTCTTGTACGAAACAAGACTGTACTTAAGTTTTCTGCACAATTTCTAGTTAAGGCAAATCAATCCGCTTTGAATTTGTCTTGACACATCCACAGCTTAAACGCTTTATAATTAAAAGCAATTGGACGATTGAATTAGGACTAAATATGTTGGTCACTTATTTTTGCTGTCACAAATTTTAAGTAGTTTAATTCTCGAATTAAAAAGAACATGATCATAAGACTAGGACCTTTTAGCTTTCCTACCCCTGGTTACTCTTCCCTCAGTTGGTTCTCACAAGATTGCTTTTGATGCTTCTCCTTCAGGGTGTCTTAAGCAGTCGCCTGTAATTTTAAATCTGCGTTTTGTAATCTTGCTCGAAACTTGTGGCAATTGGCCGTACAAGTCCTTGTAAAATAATAAAGTTAATAATTAACCTGATTTACTTCAGGAGCATATGCGTTAAGAAAAAGAAAATTTATCTTTGTGCTCATTATTGATTTGATTTGAATAAATTGAAGATTTCGTGCAAAAGGATTCACTCAGGATTTAAAAAAAAAAGAGGTCTTTTAGTAAACAACTCTCAAAAAATGTTTTCGCTGATTTTGAGCGAATATATTTGTGGAAACACGAGATCTTTTTGGTCATTACGATATTTTTCCGAATATTACGTTTTTCGACGTACTAGTGAAACCCATGAAATTAATTGCATACTTTCCAAAAATGACTTATCAATGTAATAATAAATGACACACGCGTCGCGAATTTTAGCGTGCATGTTTACTGCAAACTTGTAATGCGCTGTGGGAATTAACATTATGACGTCATTCTTAGCAGGAGTCTTGTTGAAGCAAAACATAAGTGAGAACCTGACATTTAAAATAAATGCTCAAGAAAACAACAATTTACATAAAGATGGCTGATACGGGAAACTGATTGGCTTAATTTAAGCCTATCGGTTGCCCGTATCATTCATCTTTTTGTGAATTTCTTTAAAAGCATGGCGAACTATATACGAGGCCAGTTCAACGTGCAGACATACATACTCAGGTTTAGTACCTTCCAGTATTTGTTTAATTTAAATATTTTATATTTTACAATCGGTCCCAATCTTGAAAACTTGAGGTCGGTTTTGATGCATAACCTTTTTATCAAAATTGGACAAGTCTCAGCTAAAGATGTTTTCTTGAAGCTATGAAATTCGCTATTATATCCGTAATTGTTGTTATTTTGCAAGTTTTAGCTTATCTTCTGTAAAATCGACAGTACTTCATAATTCCAAGAATTATTTTTTCGATTTTTCAAAAAAATGGTTTTATCTATCCATATGATCTGATAATATAAATGAGCCTTGAAAGTTAGATCAAACATATAACTGGAAACTAAGCCTGAGTATGCCTGTACGTTGAACTGGCCTGTTATATAAGTTCGCCATGACTTAAAGTCACGTTATTATGAATCCGATTGGCTATCAGTCCTGCAGAAAGTTCTTTTGCTGGGTAGATAATTCAAAAGAACTTGCTTGTTATCGAAAAATCTCTTTATTAAATACTTACATTTCACGTACAATTTTCCAAGGCTGTCAATTGACTATGCTATCGCAATCGTAACATTTTTCAATCCTGTTGGCTATTTTGAACAATCACTATTTTCAAAAAGGGAGAGAGAGATTCTTTGTGATGTAATCGTAATAAATCTTATTTTTTTTGTTGTATATAAAAATTTCTTGATTTATTTACATTGGATTTGGTTGGTTTTAAAAAGGAGTTTAATATTAATCAAGCTATTAAAGGTGACAGATTCGAATGCATTTTCGTTTCACTATGTAAAAGAGAAAGCTGTAAGTGATTTTTGCTCTGGTATTGTAAATATAATCAGTAGGAGAACTTTTCAAAATGGTAGGCGAATGTTAAATCTTTTTGAATTAACACCGTTGAATTTTCGAACCATTTCAGCCTCCGATTTCCGGCGAATCAAAAATAGCATCCGGCGAATGATCTTGATAGTTCATTAAAGCTCATGCTTTTCATGGAAAAACTAAATCCAGCAAAAAAATCGAAAAGATTTATGAGCTAAAGAGATCTTATTCATTTCAGAATTTCTACCTTCTTTGGTTTTGAATCTTAACTAAATGACTTTTCGAGCAAATTCAGGATCAAAAAAAAATCTGCCTCCGCTGGCCCAACTGTCCCTGGCCGCACCAGTGGCTTCCACTCTGTTTAGTATGATTGAATTTCTTTTCGCCATCAATTTCTTTCATGTCCATATTTCGATATAGCGGTACCCGCTATGAGATGTCCGTGAACTAGAGTTAGTAGATTAATCTAGACTCTAGATATTAGTTTAGTGTAGAGTTTAGTTTCAGTGATTTATTTTTATTAAACATTCACATGTCGACACCGACAGACCTAATTATAACGGTCGATCAACAGAGAACATTCGATTACACCTATTATTATGATCGGTCAAATTTCTACTAAACGTTTATAGCTCCTGTCACGAGGTTGTGTCCACTCCAGTGTGTCTATGCACTGCATTGCAAGTTCCAGTTGCGGATGTGGAATGTATAGAATGTGGCATGTTTCAGTGTATTCATACTCATTTTAGCACAAATTTTTCTTTTTTGAGTAGAATAATGAATTTAAATTGTTTATTCGTTTAAAATATCTTTAAACTCTTGAAAAAGGAAAAGCGAGTACCATATACTCGTAAAATTTGGTACACAAATAAACAAAGGTTATATTCATATGTATGCAGACGATTGACCATTAGAAATCAAAAATAAAGCGGTTAGATGATATTTAATGGAAGAAAGAAACTGTCTATATTTTCCCCATTTTTCATATTCGGCACGAGACCCCTAACCGGTCATATGATTATGTATGCAAAGTAAGAAGTTTGTATCTTGCGTCGTTGTTAAGATATTAAGCCATCTGCTGTTACACGATAGGCCGTCTTATTCAGTAGTGGTTTTATACACCACAAATAAAAAATCTTGCGTTCTTCTCTTCTTCAATAGGGCTCAATTTCTTAGAAAGAGCCGTGTATAAATTGTGTAGATAAAACAACGTTTTATCAATACTTTGCAAATATATTATTTCGTCATCGGCGTATGGTTGAATGTGAGAAAATCCATCTTTATGCAGTTTGTGTGCTCTCACTTTTTATGAGAAATTTTGATCCTAACTTTGCTCATGCCATTTAAGGGAAATACAACTATACACTATTCGAGAATCACTATGCGCGCGCATATTGCACAATAGTTTATTGAACAGTTTTCATAGGTAAACATTCCTGTTAGAAATATACTCTGTTTGAAACATATTCTATAAAAAACAAAATTAAAGGTATTTTCTATTATTTGTAACAACAACGTGATTTTTTTTACTTATTGTTTGAATAATGATTATTACAAACTAATTATTTGATAATCATCATGCATACTTTATATTATTCTTAAATTTATCATATCACGATAGGTACGAAATGGTTTATTTACATACGGAAAATAATAAAAGTTGTATAGGTATAGACCGTGTAAAGGTTTATTGGATAGTCAGTTGGTAGCTGACCAAACACTAGATGGGACTTAGACCACTGCCTTGATAAGCACGTAAAGATCTTGTGCATTGGTGTTTCATTATATATATTATATCAGAGCCTTTTTTATCATACAAGTACAAATCTTTGATTTTCGCATTTGGTCCCAGCAGTAAAACTGCATTTATTGATTGGTAGTGAAATTACCAATTCTGTTATGCTTCAAAGTTAGTCAAAATGGCTGAAATTAAAGCTTATAGACTTGATAAATCAAAATTTTCTTCGCCGCCCAATCATGGTGGATGGCATTTTTGGAAAAGCTGGATCTTTGCAAGTGCAACATTTTGCAGACATAAATTTTCGTGATGCGAGTACTTGGATCTGCGATTTCTTAAGCAAAAGAAAAAAATGAGACTTTTGACACAAATTTAGAAGGGACTACTATTATGGTCTTGTTATTAAAGTCTTGTTTATTGTTTTGGTCTTGATATGATGTTGTTATGATCTTTCATACATGGTCTTATGATTCTGTTATGATTCTGTTATGAGGGTTTGATATGGTTTTGTTATAGACAGGTTTTGGTCCTTTTAGTCATTTTATGTTTTTTTTGATTTGTTATGGTATTGTTTTAGACTGGTTATGATTTTGTTATAGTCTTTTTATAGTCTTGTTATTGTTTTATGGTTTGTTATGGTATAATTATAGACTTGTTTATGTTTTTTATGTTATTGTTATGGTTTTCTTATAGTTCTTTCATACTCTTGTTTTGGTTTTATGTTTTTTTATGGCATTGTTATAGACTTGTTATGGTTTTGATATGTTATTTTCATGGTCTCAGATATGTTTTTATTATCATTTTGAATTTTATCAAATTGGCTGTTGTAAACATTCTTGCTTATACAAACTTACCTACGATAATTTCTGAACTTTTGCTCTATAATCAGGAAAAATCAAGAAACTTTATCCTAAATTTATCCTATTAAATAAAATCATTAATAAAGCGCTACCAGTCTGGACATTAATTTCCCGCATGCTTTTAAATCCTTTCAAAACTGAAAAAATTTTCCATTCTGTTTGTAATAATATTTGATCTTTTTCACTGCATGTTACCCGAACTTAAAGATGTCATTTTTGCATAGTAATCCGAAATTATCCGGGAATATTATCCAAATAATCCGACTTGTTAATCTGATGTTGTTATGAATGTGATGTCATAAATTTGATAAACCAGTCATTCAATCAATCAATAGATCAATCAATCAGTCACAACATTTTCGTTTTGAATGAAAATTGTTTAGAAGCTTGCACAGGTTGGATAATTTCATGGGGCCCTTCTTCAAAAAATGTCATCAGTTCAGGAAATAAATGAAGTAACTTTTGGCCAAACAAATTGTTAAAACCATCAAAAATAATTGTCCCCCTGCAGTTTTACCGAACCAAAAAATCCCTCTCAAGTAGGGTAAATTTGGTACTTCGTCCGCTTACTGCAATATATTAAACAGTACTGAGTACAGCTGATAAAAATGATAAAACAGCTTCTCGAGTTCTTATTTCTCATTATTCATCATAAAACTTTGAATTTTATAAAAGACAAATGAAAACGCTAAGTGGAAACATATTTTCCTAAAGATGTCTGTAAACAGAATGCTTTACGGTTCTATTCAAGACAGCGATTGAATTGTTTGTTAATCTAATTAGACTTTAAATAAGAACTCACTTTGTTTTTCCATATTCAATTTCAAACACTTTTTTATTTCTTCTTCAATTTTATTTTCTCTCGTTCTGGTGTTTCTTGTTCCTCATTCCAAGGTAATTTTCTTTTTAATTCTATTCTATAAGCGAGACGAATGCTTTGAGTTTTGCATAAACAATATTCCTATAATACATTTCTTGTGCATCCAAGACGTGGCCATGATTCTGCATGAAGCTTTTTAACCATTAAATATAGCATGGTTAGAGCTATTTATAACGGCTGATCAACGATCAATGATCGAAAAAAAAGATGTCAATAATCGCGCAACATTCGATACCGCCGATCAATTTGATCGATCTAATTTATACTGAACATGACCTTCTTAAACACGGCCGTATTTGTTGCATCAAATTTTTTACGCAAAATGGGTTCTGATAAAAATTTTAACAACCAAAATTCCATGAGGGATTCATCAGGTGACTTTTAGCATATATAATCATTATTGAGAAAAACTCTGTGATATTTGGGGTGACTCACTCCTCCCCGGTGAAGTCCTTATTTGAATGACTTCATACCATTCATTCAAATAATTCCAAATACCACAGCAGAAGAAAATCTTTTAACAAGATTACCGAATGATCGTCAAACAAACAAATGATGATCATTCTGTAATCCAATCAAAGAGGAATTAGTTCCATCTAAAGACAGATTTCGAGATAAACAAATAACAATGCGAGGGGAGATTCATTGTATTCAATACGAAGATCCGAAATTTACGCAATGGGATTCCGATTAGGTCGTAAGCATTTTTTGAATATAATCTTTTTTAAAAAGCCTTTTTTTCTGAGTAAGATTTTGGTGCAGTATACAAAACTGTTCGACAAGGTGCGTGGGCTTGGAATTAGCGGATAAAGAGGACGATGCCCCTAGCAACAATTTTAAGTAGTGCAAAATCAATATTTCGATTCACACTCTTCTGTTTTCGATACATAAGGCATCATTAATAATAATTTTGGCCAAATATGAAGAAATAAACAAGTTTGCGAGTGTCCTCGAATTCATTTTATTTAAGTTGACAAGGGATGTCGAGATACCCACATATACATTACCAATGCTAATGCTTTTCCATTTAAAGCAAGATTAGGGATACAGCGAAATGAGATACGATAGAAAAGTTGTTTTAGCCTTCAAATTGTTTTGAATGCAAGTCTTCGACAGAGTTAAACCCTTTCAGTAAATACCGTGCGTAAATCGTCTTGGCTTAAAGCGGATCTAAATTGTACGACTTGGTTTACATCAGGACCACTGCAGATAACAGTCGCGCTCAAAAAAAATTATCAACTTTGCCAAAATGACCAATCTCAGATATATTTGTCTGTCAACGTGTTATGTAGAATTGTGAGTAATATATCATGTCATCATTAAACAAATACAGGAAAATTGAATTTTTAAATTCACTAAAAATCATCTTCAATACATTTTTTTACCAATTATCTATAATCAGAAACTAAATTTATTAAATATTTCTTTCTTTGTAACGATTCCACTTTTTTAAGCTTATGGGTTAGATCTAATCCCCCTGTCTAAGTGCCCCGATGGACTCATTACAATTTACTGAATTATAATTTGTACAGAATATTTGTCTTGGGTTGATAAGATTTCTTTGATTAGATTGACAAATAGTCACCAGCGTCTTTTTTTAAGCAAATTTTGACAGAGAGGAAATCCTTTAAGTTCACCGGGATGGTAATTTTTGTAATTTTTCATTTCACCGGGTGGGTCTCACCGGAAAACTGAGCCAGAGAGTATCTAACAAATATCATTTTCTTATCTAAAATATTTCCTTACCAGGGCTTAAGTGATAAAAATCATCAACTGTAGTATTTTGATTTTGGAAAACATCATTGTTGCATTTTTTTTGGATTGTTTTGTATGGTGTTCGACTTTTTGACATGGCTTCTTTTAGTAGTGTGTACCAGTCTTTAAATGATATTTAGCATCTCAACACACGCACACACATTGACTTCGCACACGTCATCACACAAAATGATTCCTTGAAAATCTTTATCTCTCGCTTTCGTTCATCACAAATCAATCTGAGATGAGTGGATATATTGATGACATGAAGACTAACGTTGATTTGACAATATAATGAGAAAATATATAGGTCGATCTGACTGCAGGATTAATATTGGTCCTCCTCATATCAGTTGTGATTCAAGAAAAGATGTTTTCTTATGTAATGTTTTCATATGTATAACGGCGAATCTGTAATCTTTGATTATTATTATTATTGTTATCATTGTTATTAATAGTTTGAATAAATTGCCTGAATTTTAATTTGAGTTGAATACAACGCATAGTAGTCCTTATTTTCATGAATGAGAACATATAATTGCTAAAAAGCGGTAATTTATTAAAACTATTGATTTTTAACTAATTAACTGCTTTTTTGGTCATTGATCGCCAAAAATTGATTATTATAGATATTACTATCATTTTCCCAAAAGAGGTTTTGAGGTATATCTTTATTTTCTGTGGAATAACTATTTGGATTTATTATTTGGGTGGGTTGTGATGGAAGAGGAACAACTAATAATCGAAGAGCAACACACAGGTATAATATAATTTCTCTTGCTTATTAGTCTATTTAATATTATTATACAATTTACAGCAGACAGTTCTAGAAATATAAAATAATCATAGCAGACCACCGATATTTTGGCCAAAATGTCTTTCTTTATCCGCCCATCATTTTCTTATATTCCTTATTTCTTCCGTGTTTTAGGGTGCGAAACAATAGAAATCGCTTTTTCTTCCCTATTTTTTAAATGTTGCTTATTTCTCCGTGAATGGGCGCTATTGGCCAAAATATTTACCGTTGTAACAGTATAAAAAATATTGATAAACAAATCTTCAATATAAATAAAATTACGACCATAAGCATAGTTCAATAAAAAATGAGTTTTTCTCTCCCCCCCTTTTTTTTTGTTTCACCCGAGAAAATTCTTCTAACTGAACTTCATGGTATGAGCTACGTACCTTTAATTAACTAAATAATGTGGTGTTCCGCAAATCCGACCCCGATTTAAATAAATTTTCACTACCAGTAACTGACTGTATAAATACTAATACAAGAGAACAAATTACTGGAACAAATTTCTAGTGTATTTTACCATTTCTTTAATATTGAGGTATAAAGCGACTTTATTCATCTATACCCAAGACTGATTGAGAATCACAAAATGTGTAGTATAAAAAAGGTAGTGTAGGAGAGTATATATCTATCACTCCATCAGCATATGAGTTGGTTGGAGTTATCTAGCACAGACCTCGGTACATCTGTATCAGCTCAAGTGTTACAAAGGAGGGACATGCAAGCAGGATAAAACGAAAGGAAAATAAATCATTTGGCACATCATAAAACGAAATCATGGCCAACTATAATATAGTCGTTCATGAACGAAACACATACGTAAATATGGCTCAGTCCACCAAGATTTAAAAAGACTTAACCCTAAAAATTCTTTCTTATTTATTCCTTTAACCCTAAAAAGAAGATTTATGTGCAAGTTTCATTTGAGAATGTTAAAAATTCAGGTTATTCTCTTTCAGAAAACTCTAAACCATCTCTTTTCATTAAAGAAAAGGTAAAATTTAGGGTTGCTAAACATTTACATTTCCTATAAATTCTAAACCTATAAATTCTAAACCTATAAATTCTAAACCCAGCATTTTTGCATACAATCCAAAGTGCTAAATCTTCAGAAATGTAATGATGATGAAATAGTGCATTGATGCAACAGGGGGTCGAAAAAGAATTTGGTTCCTGCAAACGCAGACACCTTGTTATGAAAGCCGAAAGTCAAACAATCTGCGTCAACGTTGAGATATGGATAAAACATGTTGAAGGAATCTCGTGGTCACTGCATAACTTAAAGGTAATTCATTTTGTAGTTATTATATCTTAACAAACTGTATCTACAATTGATAATTTGGAGACAGGTATTTTCTTTATAAAAAATTGTTTAATGGGTCACTGTAACCGGGCTATTTCGTTATTTTCTCACATATTGTTTATAATATTTCTAAGACCACTAATGAAAAAATGCCATAATGGGCTCAACATTTGGAGGCAGATATTTGACGAGTGCTTCATTTCAGTTAGTCAGGAATCAGTTGAATTTTTATGAAAGATAGTCTTGGAGTATATCACTAGTTTGGCCATCGAGGATATAAATGATTTAGCAGAAAAAATGAAATCTAATTTATTTTCAAGGATTAAATATGAAATTGGATTCTGTTACAAAACTTAGTGTGTCAAATGCACATATGATAATTAATTAGCCTAGTTTTTCACCTCAGGCATATTTTTTGTTCTTTATCATGTGAGAAGAGTAATGACTCAATGCATCGTCATTATTTGTCCGATAACAACATATCTATCATGTTTGTACGATAATGACTAAAGATAATTGCTCTAAACAACATCAGTATTTTGACAGGTATATCGTTCCTTTAAGGAATCTCTTTTCTTTGCTAATAGTTAAGTAGATTAGGCTGTCTTAAATGTCAGTGGAGGTTTTTTGGAATTCTATGTTGTCTTATAAGTAGGTCAAAAAATATTTTTTTCTTTCTTGCAGGCGATTAAGTATTGTACATATATTTATAATTGCTGATTGCACCCATGATAGTTTTGCTAATATCGTTTTAAGTATGTAGCATACATAAAAATGATGATTTAGAGAAAAGTTAAGAAAAATCCCAGGTTTACTTTTCACTTCGTACCAATATACAGAGCTGTATAATATCTCTTGATTCCGGGTACCACGGGTTTATGCTTCCTACTGAATATTTCGTATGTCGTGAAATTTTGAGTGAAATTTTTAAATGTTGAGGGCTGGTACCGCCGATGCAGTATATAAGTCTTTCTAATCTCTAGATTTCTAACCTTCTTTTCCAATTTTGATAATATAGTACACTAACTTCTGAACATTCTATTCCAGAAAATTCCCGACCTTCTTTCTTTTTTTTCTTCTCCATCATTTTTTTTAATCTAGTGGAAACAGGGAAGGAATTTGGCTATCGAGGACGGAGGAAAATTAATATTTTTGGCTAAAATATTTACCCTTGTTTTCACTACCTGAAACTTATCATATGATTTCGTTGCTATTTGGTTATTTTTATAATTGTTTTCTTTTTAATTCATGTTCATTCTTGTTAATCGATTATCATATTTTGCCATTACCAAAATAGTCTTCAAATCTCGGCTCCAAACTTTTCAAACATTCATTCACACTTCAACCACGCCTTAGTTGAATAGAAAGCCCAAATATTTCACCGTGCTTTTACAAAACTTGCATGATTATTTACATTATTTTGAAAAATCATTCTAGTCATGTTGAACGACTTATTTTGTCCTTCAATACGATGAAATTATTCACCGCGATGGTCAAAATTACCCATCATGCAACGCGGTGGACAATTTCATTGCCGTACCAGGCCGCCACTGCGTCAATTTCATCGCTCTGCTGAGACTCGCATCCACGTTAGCTTAGAGATTGTCACATGTTTGACTAAGTGACTATTAATTGGTTGGATATTATCCATAAAGAATCTAATTGGTTCATTGCAAAATGTGACAATTTGATGTTTTCTTAATGTGAAAAATGATGATATTATTTTGAAATGAACCAGTCAGAATTTTGACGATGTAATATTCAACTAACCAATATTCTAAACTAGACTAAGTTTTAAGATGATCCCTCATTACATGTTTTCAATTGACGTTTGCATCATTTAGGATTATGTGAAATTTCTGGTCACCAACTGTATTTAAGAAAATGTTAATCCACAATCTTCCTTCGCAAACATACATGAATTATTTCGCTCCTCGTTTGCCAAGTTAATGTGATTAAGTAATTTGTTTGCGGGTAAAATAAAGTAGCTAAAAAATGAAAACTGACGTCAATTTAAGTTATTTCTGTCAATTTAAGTTATTTTTAAGTCTTAAAAGTATATATGCAAAAATATCAAATAAACTTTTAATCGATTTCGTCATAGGTGATAAAAAAACCTATATTCTTCATTATTTGATAATATTTATCAGGGTATTTGACCATTTTAGATCCCCAGAACATAAATTTCAGCTGTTTCTATATGTTTTCTCTGTTAATCAACTGCTTCTTCCACTGACCTCTATTGTTCACAAAACAAATAGAGTTCGTACAAAAGACATCCATCATACGACATCCATTAGTAGCAGTGACGTCTTGCAACAAGCAAATTCAATTTCTTTGATTATCTCTAGAAAGAATGCTTTCGATTTCACAGTTGATAAAATTTTTGTGGTGTGATAGATTATCATGCTTTGTATATTTCAAGCATCCAATTACGTGCGAAAAAAGTCAAATTTTAATATGGCCAAAGTTTTTCCCAGCTTAAATTGAGGATGGAGGGGATTTATCTTTTTTATTCCGGATATCCTGGAATCAAGGTTATTTCTCTTTACGGGGATCCGGGATTTACAAAGATATTTTCGAGAATGATGAACAATTTGGATTTGGCACCCCTCCTCGCCTCCTCCTTAAATGATAATCATGAAGTTATTAATCATTTGACAACTCAAAAACATCTGCTGTTATCCCGTTTGGAATCTTATTCACATGAATTGTACTGAAAAATATCCCACAGCTTAATCTACTGTTTTAGGGAAAAAAACGTATGAATAAGAAAGATCCCAAAACAAGTCAATAAAATCCCACTTTTTGTCAATTCTACTGAATAAAAACTGGGATCTTGATTTATATTTTCAACTGAAAAAGATCCCAAGAGACACCTGAACAAAAACCCATGTTCACTGATTAAAATTCCGAATGTATCAGTCTATCTCATATAATTTTAGTTAATTTTTTATTAAGAACGCGAAAACACTTGCCCATGATCCCACTTTTTAGTGAATACACGGACTACTAGAATCTAGTAGTCAGTGGTGAATAAGATTCAACAGAATACTGAATAAGATCCCGATGAGATAAGACCACTTTTTACATCTCACTGAATAATAACCCACTACCGGTTGAATAAAATCCCACTTTTACTTGAATAAGATCCCAAATTCCATTGAGAACAATTAGTTTGCACGTAATATACTTGCAAAGTGGGATCTTATAACCGGGATCTTATTCATCCTACCCATTTATTGGTCAAATATGAGGTCCTTTTTTTGGTCAATATATTCTGTCACAGTGGCTTTAAGGTGGAATTGATTGTCACGTACAATTTCCTGCTGTGTCCCGGTCAAAAATACGAATTTTTGCTATGTCCCGGTGGGATATAGCCAAGTCCCGGTTGAAAAAACGATGTGAATTTCTTTTCTCACTGTTCCTGTGAAACAGAGTGTTTTGATAAAGTTCTCCAACGTTTCATATGCATTGCCTACTAATCAATTTATGTTTTGATGCAACCTATTTGTTCGTCGACATGTTAGTACGATTTGCTATATCAGCATTTTCAAGAGGCCTTTTGAAGAAACATAGGATCGACCTCAAGAGCTTAAAAAATTAAAACATTAATTTATCTTGATTATGAAATAAATACCAGTTTGTCAACTCCAAACACATGTACTAACTTGTGGGTTACACAGCGGCATTCAAAACCTGTCATTACAAAAAAGTTGATTTATTATTCTTGACTGTATATACGTCAAATGGGGCTATTTTTATCATTTATGATTGTCAAAACATCTTATGGTTACTACAGGCTGGCGGCGCTAATTAATTCTGGAAACTTTTTTTTGGAATTTTTTTTTTTTATGGTGAGGTCATGGATTTCATAAGAAATGAAACACTGGAAAATACCCCGAAACGGTCACGGAAAAGTAAAAACTACATTTTGTGAGACTGTGAACCCCAGTGCCGTGCAATGACAAAACCAGGTAAGTCCATTTTGAGAAAAGGCACTTTGAACCCTATTTCTATCTAATTTAGCAGTAGATAAGTCTTAAAAATGAATTGATGTACAAATATTGATTAGAATCTTATGAAATAAACAATGAACATATTCTTTTAAAACGAGGCTAAAAGCTCAAAATTCAGAAATGGATTTACCTGGTTTTGTCATTGCACGGCAGAATTCTTCTGATAAAACAAAATAATATTTGTAAATCTAAGTAGAATCTAAGTTGGAATAATTCACGAGAACCGCAACTATTTCTTTCACCATTTTGCTCTCACCTACCTCTCACCCACTTGCAACATACTGTAGAATCTGGTAATGTTGACCGAGCACCTCTAGTTGACCGCTAAAAAAAGTTAGTTTGCAACTACCTTAATTGGATTTATTTTCGCGTTGATAAAATAGTGGACAAGCCTCTTTTCTGAAAACCTTATATGTCCACCTCTCTATTTTAGGAAAATAAATCCACGAAAAAATAAATCCACTTAAGGTAACTGTGTCTTGCCAGTACGAAATAACTACCTAGTTAGGTTTGTATATTTATTCATTTATTTATTTATTTATTTTTGCATTTTCTTTTTTCAAAGTAACTTTTTCAGCGGTCAATTTTAGGTGCCCTGTCAACATTACTCTCGACTATCGAATTAGCGGGCTTATTCTTCCCGAAATAAAAATCTACCCTGGACAAGCTTATTTGATCGTGGACGTTAATTGATTTCTTGAAGAAAATTCCAGGGTGGACATTTATTCCATCGTTTATTTGATCACTTACCTTTTTGGGGAAAACTTTCGTCGGGGAAAATTTTCGTCAAACCCCAAAAATTTCGTTGGCATTTTTTCTGTCTATTCCTAGCCATTTCTCCCAGTCGATCAATTAAGAAATCTCGAAATTCAGAAATTAAATTTCATACAGTAGAAACCTTATTTAAGGAAATCTTAAGGTGGGCGCTTATTTCATCTTGGACGCTTATTAATATTCATCAGATTTTCCAGGGTGGACGTTTATTCCATCATGCCCGCCAATTCGATAGTCGAGAGTAACAGATTTTACGGTAATTCATAATCATATGATGAAGTGAGTATTTAACTTTAAAAAGAGTTATCTTACAAGAACAAATTTACCTAAATATTATGATTTGGATTATGAATTGTTCCAGGACGACCATTAATGTACCATAAATCCATCCATTAATTTTCAACTCTAGACAAATATAATCATGTAATAACACGACTGTTGATAAATCTATTCCAGCAACTCCATTGTCAACATTGACATTTTGCTTCAAACTATTCAAAACCGAGCTCTTTGTAAGACCATATTATCTACTTTTGTAATAAATGCATTAACCCTCTGGTTAAACATGGTACAAATCTAAACCATAATTAAATATAAATGAAAATTAGCCATAACATCTATCTCTACCAAATCCAACCTTCACATATTATATTGTAAATATCAACATTTACACTTTTAGCTACCAGACATATAATATCAGACGGCTGTTCATAACACAACACTAACTTATAACTAACTATAATTAACTTCTCTAATCTCCACGCAACGCAACTATTGTCCGCTATCAAATGATGTTGATTTAAAAGACACACTCATCAATCACCATAGCGACTATTCCCTGAGGAATACAAGATAAATATAATTAATAAGGATGCTGATATATGATGACAACATATCGAGATGTATAAAAGCTTCATTGTGAATCAGAAATCAAATCAAAACAATGCATTGCGTCTGGTTGATATTAGTTATGGCATCAAAGCGCATTTTTATAGTCGTGTTCATATCCTTACGTGTGGTAAGACTTTATCAATCTATTCATGATTAAAAACGTTACAACGGATGCGTGCAATATGATCAACAGATTCCAAGTTTGAAAGAATAATATAAACACTACTATGAAACCCTCTCTATATAAAGCGGACAACGATGCGACATGACTCGTCTCCTGCACGTAAGTCAACGCTCATCTCGAATTAGATATTTTTGATATATTTGAATGATTAGCTGACAGAAAACGAATCCAATTAGGGACCATAAACATATGACGTCCAGTAATTTTGGCCACTTTTTGAACACCCCGCCCCCCTCAATCCAGTAAACGGTGGAGTTGAATGTACCGGGATAACGGTAACATCATCATTTTCGGTGACCCCCTCCCCCTGCTGCTAAAATTGGACGTCATATGTTTATGGTCCCTAAAGTAGATTGAATGAAAATAAAACATGGCGACCGAAAAAAAAAAATCACACTTTTTTTTTTTTCTTTATAC
>JAUKPT010000772.1:0-17838 GCA_032273505.1 Nanomia bijuga
CAGTGAGGAGACAAGCACAGTGAGGAGACAAGCACAGTGAGGAGACAAGAACAGTGAGGAGACAAGCACAGTGAGGAGACAAGCACAGTGAGGAGACAAGCACAGTGAGGAGACAAGCACAGCGAGGAGACAAGCGTAGCGAGTAAGCCCCTAAATGGAGAAATTTCAAATGACCAGATATAGCATTTCTGGATTTCAAAATTCCCTAAACACAATCATGTCTGTACTCTTTTGAAAGAAACATAATAGAAATGTGCACACACATATATTCAGTCACTACTGATAAGTCAGATTTCAGAATGAATTAAACGCTTTTCCAGAATTTTGGCAGAAATTTTGACTGAAAATGCCATATTTTTTCCAGAAGTTTACTCACATTGTACCATTTTCATTGATGTATAGTAAGTTTTCAGGATCAAAATATCGTAAATCTCTTATTTCTTATAATATCATTGTTATTAAGCCAATACTAACTGGGTAGAAGGACAATCCATGATTTTAACCACCTAGCCAGTTAGTATTGGCTTTATTACCCGGATAAACAACAAAGATAGAGAGAAAAGAGGGTTAATTTCTTTTTTAAAAGAACAATAGAATAAAAAGATAGACAAAGAAAGGGAGAATTGGTGAATTCTATTGATTTATCAAATGCGCGACTCAAAGTCCTTTAAAGAACATAGTTTTTGAATCAAAATGTTAAATCAGAACTTTTTTTCACTTGTTTTCATTCAATAGAAAATAATTGACGTTGCATTAACTCTATTTACTATTTATTTTCAAACACCAAAGTCTCTACAAAAAAAACTTTCATTTCTAAGCTGATAATTGACGTTTTAGCTTGTTTTTCGATAAATTGAAAAAATAAGAAAATTCTCTAGTAGGGCCAAATCCTGCTCGATACAGACCAATTACTTAGCCAATTAAATCAACGAACAAGTTTATGCCCTATCATCCAGGTAATAATTCTTGAATATTTGCAAATTAATTTTTTCTTGAGATAAACAAGGTTGTTAAATAATTCTTCCTCCATGAACTTTTGAAATCTCTAAACCTCTAACACATAAACTAGTAAACAATGCAAAAGAAAAAGTCAACAACCTCCCAAGAAGCAATCAAGCTCCTGATCTATTGTTTGATTGGTTAAAAATTACATCATCAACAATCTGATTGATATACTAGTTTTAATCTCAATTAATCAAAGCTGTATTTTCTGGCCAAAACCTTGATTTTCTTCACCCCATCACCTTTCCACTTTTCACAATTTCCAATTTTTTCCTTGTGGTTTTTCTGGAATGAACATTTCTCATGTTTTGGTTGGGGAGAGTGTATCCGGCCCCCAAGCCATAAACAGATACACCTTGTATGAAATAAAAAAGAGAAGAAGAAGAAAAAGAAGAAAAAGTTCTGGTATGTTAGGTCAAGCCCTAAATGCATCAAAAATCGTCATATTTTGGCTCAACTTATTGGCTAAGATAGCCAATAAGATGAAATTTTCAAAAATAAAGTGCTCATATCTTATTGCCAAAAACAGAAAAACTGGGCAAAAATAGGCTTAAATTTTAGCAAATTTTAGCATTTTTCTAGCATTTTTGGTCATAAGATATATGTATACTGTAAATCCTTGAATAAGCACTGCAGTGCTTAATCGCATTGCTTAATCGAGGATTTACAGTATACAAGATATTTCTTTCAAATTCTTAGGCTTTTTAAAACCTTTTGACCAATGAAAGTGTTAATCTTGCATTTGCCAAAGTTCTGAAAGCATGTTCCAAGATGAGGAGCTATTAATATCAATATATTTTCTCCCCCCCCCCCTTAGCCTTACCTACTTAATTGCATGAAAATTGTATGGCATGCAAATCTTGCAGTCATTATAATTTCATGTTTTTTTCTTAAAAATTGCATAGCTGCATTTTACTTTTGTAATTGGAGCAAAATTACAAACTTCATGTAATTCTTATTTCGCATTTGGTAGAAATGTTATTTTTTGCTAAAAAAGCACTGTATCTTTGTTGCGATTTGAATATACTTCTCAGTTAATCATAAAGCCCCCTTTTTCAACATTTTAATGTTGAGCTTAAAATGTGTTTTTCACAGAATCTTTATCTCATTTTTTCTTCCTCGACTGCGAAACTGTGACATTTTGATGCCACAAATTTTCATGAGAAAGTTATCTACTAAAACTGAAAACAATTTGGTCAATTTATTTACTTAGCTACTGATGATACTCATAACTTTTTTCATCATTTAGCGGAGAGCCTAACTTAAATCTAAGTGTATGATTTTATTAAATCTGTTCATTGAGTGGTGAGATAAGGCCATTTCTGTGAAAAAACACATAACAAAATTTGTCAAAAAATTGTCAAAAACGTTGTTTTTTTACTCACACTATATACTTTCTTTAGATAAACTTAGTTCCACAGAAAAGAGAACTCCAATTGATGATAAATGAACACAAGAATCAACCTGGGGTGCCCTAGAAGACAATTCAATGAAGTATCCTTGTTGGTAAATAACAAAAAGAAGAAAAACATTTTTTCATATTGAAATAGTTAAAATATTTTTGAAAAAAAAGGAATAAATAAATATATGGAATTAAAGTCACATCAAATTACACAGCGCAGCGCGGCTCCACGCGCACGCACTGTTTGAACAACTGCCACTCAAAATCAATACAATAAAATCTCTCTCTTATGACCTATAAGACGAAATATATATATATATCAATTTCTCTAAAAAAAATAAATGAAGAAAAGGATGTCTGTTGTTCATTGCAGTATTGGGATGGTCATCAAATTGTTGACAATCATTAAGAAAATGAGGGATTGTCTACCTACAAATTATTGATAAAATTTTGATTGGTTGAAAATTAGATCATCAAGATTTTAATTGGTTTCTTCAGAATTGGCATTAGCATTTTCAGTTTTAGCAAAACATCAAATGATGACATTTTAGAATAAACAATTCAGAATATTCATGATGTAATTTTCAGCCAATCAAAAAACAAAATTACCTATAATTACCTATAATTTGTAGTTTTAGAAGATCCCTAAAGAGATTGTCACAACTTTGTTTCTTCCTTCTAAGAAAATAGTAAATTTTAACCTTTGTTCTGCATCCTTGACCTTTGACTAAGGAATTTGATTGAAACAAAAGATTAAAAGGACAAGCGATTTTGTGAATGGCCATTTAATACTATAACAATAAAAAACAATTTTGAATACTTCGTTATAAGTTTAGCGGCTTGTTGCAGCTTGTTGATAACATTTTTTTGCATGCAAAAGTTTTGCCATTCAAGACAAAAAACAACATTTATTCCGCAACCACTTACTATCTGACCAAAAGCTTTATGATTTTTAACTAAATATCAAATCAAAGATTATAAATTGCATTACAAGATTCTGATTGACTAACAGCTATTTCAAAATACCCTCCCTTCAAAATAAACTAGTTGACGTTATGAGGGGGCTATAATTTATCTCTATTAATAAAAATATCAAATCCCATGTATCTCATTGAAAATGCCTGAACAGCTCCAAGCTTGAGTTCCCATTTTTAAAACAGAATATTGGGATAAACCTTCAAATAGTGCCCTTATTAGGACGAAATGTGCCTTTTTCATGAAAAACAGACACTGCACTAATTTTAGAGAATAGGAACTGGACAGCAAACACTGATATTTTACACACTGCAAAACAACAGACATCCCTAATAAGTCTCCATTTGATTTCTGAGGACTGTCTCATTTTGTTCTTCTCTTCTTTGATAAAAAAAGAAGTTCCAGCGAAGAACAAAACACAAAAATTAAAAAAAAAATATTCATTCATTCCGACGGCCAAATAATTTCAATGTTGAAATTTTATTATGAAACTTGTTTTCATAGCAACAACAGATATCTACAGTTACAAACAAAAAAAATATTACAATGACAACAGCGATTTATCAAACATGACAGCAATGGTGGCAGTTTCATAAATTGTTTCCTTTTTTACTACTATTAACAATAATAATACGAATCGTAATGCATATTGTAACATCGCAGATCTTCATCTTTTATTTTTCACATATTTGACACAAATATATAAATTTGTTATTTTTTCTTTTATTTATACAAACAGAACATAAATAAAAGCAAATTCATGCATAGAATAGAAGAAATCTCTTTGTTGTAAAAAATAGAAAGAGAGAAGAGATCTTTTGTTTGATCATCAACTCTTCATCTTTAATGTATTCTTAAAACCTTTTAGTTTCTGCACGAAGAAATTTTCTAGAACTTCGGCGCACCGATAGTACGCTGAATCTGCAGGATTGTAGTAACGACAATTATCGAATATTCTCGAAACATCTGCTACAAAGTCTGTTAATGTGAGATATTTTTTATGACGTAATTTCTTACTCATTGTTTCAAGGTCCATAGGTTCTGTGATTTGTTCGTAATAGTCTTTAAACTCAACTGGGTCAACAGGTTTTACAAAAGGCCAGGCCATTTTATGACCTTGCAATGCCCTATGTAACCTTTTCAAGCCATCAAGTTCTTTACCTGTTAGTACTTTAAGTTCAATAAGATTTTGGTCATTTTTCTTACAACAATTCGGACATTTGTATTCCTCAATTGTAGATGCTTCAACTTGAGTAATACCAACACATTTACCATGAAACCAATCCTGACAAAAATCGCATCCAATATAAAACTTACTATCATCGTATGGTTCTTGACATAAGCAATACAATTCTTGTTCCTCAACAGTTTCTTTTTGTACCTTACACTCTCCACATATGTATTCATCGATATCACTTGCCATCTCCTCTGTAATACCAATGCATGTTCCATGAAACCAATCGTTGCAAAGATCACATCCAACATAGAATTTCGTATCATCGTAAGATGTTTTACAAATACAATATAATTTTCGCTCTGAATAAGATTTAGGTTCCGGTTTTGGTAACTTCTTTGTCCTATGTGGATGAACAACTTCATGTCCAACATCTGGTATAAGATGATCATCGAATACTTCAGGAACTATGGGTAAAACTTCTTCTGGCATCTTTCGTGGTTGATGATGGTTCTGTGTTTGATTCGTGTCATCATATGCACGTGGATTTGACAGACCTAATTCTTCCTCAATATCCATATGTACTTCACGCAACATCACCTCTTCAATCAGCTCTCTCTTTCGAAGTATTTCGATCTTCAAGCGATCTTTTCTTTCGGTGAGTAAACCGTTAAGTCTAGTCATCTCTTGATCTTGTTGCTTCTTCAAGGTGGCAGCAAGTTTCTCTATCTTCCTTCTCTCTTTTCGTTCATGAATTTCAATCTTTCTTACAAGCATATCAACAATATTCTTGGCAATGAAAAAGTTTGGATCTGTAAATATCTTTTCCTCTTTTTTCGATGAATTCCTACTAACCTTGGTATTTTGAGATTCAGATATAATTGATGCTGATGGTAAAACAGCTTGGGAAAGTGCAACTGTTGAGGATACTCCACGCCCAATTGTACTATACTTCTTAAAGATGGCATCAGTCATGCCTTTCATAGCAGGGAATGCAACAGATTTAATAGATTTCAACTGGCCATGGACAGAGACAGGTCGTTGGTAGGAATTATTGATGATTAATCGTGTTGGAGTGGAAGCCATATTAACTGGCGAGTTGGTTTTGTCTGACATAAAATTCATGGCAGGTTTCGGTAATAATGGAACTTTGGAAATAATTGTTTTCGAATTGCGACCATCTGTGTCCGGTGTTGAAATGATTGTCTTTTTATATTGTGATGAGTTGTTTGCTGCAATTTGCTTTTGTAATAATTCTTGTTGGACCTTATTGATGCGTTCACTTTCAACAAGTTCCCAAAACTGACGAATTTCCCATAAGTCTAATTCAGATTCGTGCATCCATGATTCTAAACTGACTCTTTCTTTAGGAAACATTTCACCAGAATCATCCTCACTGGAACTAGAAGAGTAGTCATCATCTAACGTATATTTCATTGGAGCAACACGTTCTCGTAACTTAATACCAGATGCTGAGCCTCTTGATTTAGGAGTAGTAGAAGCTGGATCAGGTTTTGAATTTTGCAACTTATCTTTATCTGGTTTATTCTTTTTCGCATATATTTTAAATGGTTGATAATTTTTACGAACTTTATAGCGATATACTCGACCATCAGAATAAACAGGTTCTCCATCAAGGATTTCAACTGTAATTACACCTTTGTTTGATGTAATTGCACGGTTAACACCTTTAGGTGGTTTAGAATTGATTTCTTCCCATTTCATACAACAGTGTAGCATTCTTAATAAGTGTCCTAAAGTTGCATAATTGTTAGCTTTCATAACACGATGCCTCCAAGCTCTTTCGAAATTCGGTCTTGGTATGTTATCAGGCCATGCATTAGCTATTTTATTGTGATACAAGAAGCCTTCAACATCTTCTAATCCACCTTTCCGTGCAACTCGTGATACCATATGTTTTCGTAACATAAAGATACTTCTAGAATTGTTTCGATATCGTTTTAAGCGTTCTGTTTCATGTTTTAACAGCTGTTCTGGTTTTCCACATACAGAGTATAAGCAACGTACTTTGTTTTCGACTATTGTAGAAAAGTCCAGTTTTGATTCTGTTTTACGATGATAATTCACAGCCCGATTTCTTTGTGGCGGTGGTGGTGGAGTTTCAGTTTTTGGATTCTGGATTTGGACAGGTATCGATGGTTGGTTTATCTTATTGACCATTGAAACAAGACTCTGACTCTTAAGTTTCCCAGGTGTAATAGAAGTAGGCATCTTTTTCATTGTCAATATATTAGGAGTAATTTTCTCTGGTTTTACTTTAATATCAACTAAACCAGACGGTAAAGTTGTTGGTGACATAAAGTTTAATTTCACATCGCCTTGCTCAAGGCTATTCGAAAAGCTCGATGGATTGCTTGTTTTGATGATAAAATGTCCAGTACTAGTTTTCAAGGTTACAATGCCTTCGTTAGTTTTTATACCAGCTGCAGCTAACGCTTGCATTAGTGCTAGATTATTTGAACCATTCACAACCAATGAATTCAAGTTCGATGGTTGTGTTTTACTTATGAGACGAGGTAATGGTAATTTACGTGGAACGTCCATTTTACCTGTTGCAACATTTCCGGATTGTGAGAAAATGGAATTTGTGAGATTCGATAACTGTGAAATACTAGATGGAGACATGGTAAGGTTAGTGGCATTGGATAATGTTGTTAGTGTTGGTAGATTAGCAACTGTAGTCAAAATGGGTATTTGTTGAGATGTTAAAATATTTGAAGATGTTTGTAAAAGTTGTGAAAAGCCTTGTACTGAATTTGGATTCACTAGCAGTGTTGTTTTGTTACTAGTTATATTTGATGCTGGTAAAGTTGTACCTGCCTGAGTTATGATACCAGAGACAGCACCACTAAGAGTATTATTAATTGATATTGTACGACCTTGGAATGATGCAACAGGAGCTAAAAACGATCCAGAAAGATCTTGATTAATTTCACTTGATGATGCAACTTTCAGTGCTGATATGAATTTATCACTAGCAATTATTTTTGTTATAGGTGACGTTCCAGATGTAGATAACCGATTCGAGATGGATGTAACAGTTGCTGAACTATTCCCTAGTAATTGTTGTTGCAATTTCAGTTGTTGCTGTTGTTGCAATTGCTGCTGTAATTGTTGCAGTTGTTGCTTTTGAATTTGTTGTTTAATTTGCTTCTGTTGTTTTTGTTGCTCTTGCTGTTGCTGCTGCTGTTGTTGTAAGAGCTGTATTTGAATTTGTTGCTGTAGCAATTGTTGCTGTTGCTGCTGAAGCAATTGCTGTTTTTCTTGTTGTTGTTGATGCAGCAACTGTTGTTGTTGCTGCTGTAATTGTTGTTGTAAAAGTTGCTGTTTTTCCTGCTGTTGTTGTTGAAGCAATTGTTGTTGTTGTTGTTGCAACTGCTGTTGTAATAATTGTTGCTGTTTCTGCTGTTGTTGTTGAAGCAATTGGTGCTGCAATTCTTTAACCTGTTGCTCTTCCAACTTGCGCTGTTTTTGAACTTGCATTTCTTTTTCTTGCTGTTCTAATAGCAATTGTTTTTTTTGTTGATGTAACAATTCTTTTTCTTGTTGAATCTGTTGTTGCAGTAACTGTTGCTTTTCTAAAGGTAGTTGGGTTGTGATTTCAGCTGGATTCGTACTGAGAGAGATTTCGTTTTGTACATCAGTTAAGCCGTTATCAATTTGGAAGTCAGTATGATCAAGTAGTTCTTGGCTATTTACAGAAATGATTTCTTCTTGTCCTACAATTGAAGGTATTTCATTTGATAACCCTGATATGATTGTATCATTTGGTTCAGTTTTATCTTGTACCACAACTGGCAACATAACATTTTGAGCATTAGTAGTTATATCATTATCAACTTCCATTGGTGTTGGATTTATTCCAAGAGCTTGATTAACTAATAAATCAAGAAAATTGTCTTCTTGTGAAATGATGGCTGGCTTTTCATCTTGCTCAATTATGGGTGCTTTTTGATCTGCAGGAACTTTTGTATTTTCATTTGGAATAATAACTTTTTCCTTTTCAGTCTGAGTTACAGCCTTTTCATTAAGTTTTGTGACAACCTCCTCCTCTCCCGAATCCATGATTTGTTCAGAGGGTGGTACCTGTTCATTCATTATTTCAGAATTTTTCTCTATCTGTCCTTCATCAGCAATCATATTCTTTTCTTTCTGGTCAGAAATATGTAATGGAACACTAATTAATTCAAGTGATTCATCATTCCTTTCTTCATCCTGTTCAATCACAGAGTTTTCTTCAATCGCCATTTTGTGGTCCTGATTAACAATTGGTACATTCTCAAGATTTCCATCTACAGCTGATGTCTTTTCACTTGCAACCATATCTGTTTTAGCTTTTCCATTTTCTTTTGCTAAAGAAACATTATCCTCTTCAAATAATCCATCAGCAGGTATCTCATCTGAAGTTAACTTACTTGGTTCACAAACTTTCTTTGTACTGACTAGCAGTCCTGCCTTGCAAATTGTTGTTGACTTTTCACCTACTGATGCTTCAGAAACTTTCAAGTCAATTTGATTTTGTACTTCAGTAATTTTTTGCCTTTCAACTTCTGCTGTAGTAGGGAGTTGTGATGTTTGTTCTGAAATAGGATTAATTTTCTCAGCAGCAACCAGTAGATCAACAACATTTTCATTAGGTAAGAGTCCAATTTTTAATGTTTGTCGTATTAGTATTTGCTTTTGCTGGGGCTTTTCAATGATTTGGGTAAATGATTTATTTTCTACTGGTTTTGTTTCAGTAGTCTGTAATTGTTTTGCTTCAGCACTACTAGATACAGTTTGTAACAACTTAAGGTTGCCTGTAGAAACAGCAGAAGCAGGAGCAATAGATGGAAAACCAACTAAAGAACTTTTTACAGCATTTACTAATGAAGCAGGGAATGTTGACACTAAACCTAGTTTTGGCATATCAGACATTGATACATCATTTATAATTGGTGCTGGTTGTGGAATGACATTTGTCATCAATGGACTCGATAAAGTATGTTTTGATAAAACTGAACATGTGGTAAGATTTCTTTGAACAGTTGGCGAAATTGAATTTAGTAGCGTGTTAGATGGGACTATGAGAATAGGTTGTTGTTGCTGCTGTTGTTGCGGCCCAAGTAAAAGAGAGTCTTTGTTTAGTGAATTTATTGGAAGACCTACAGATGGAATTGTATTGATAGCAGTCGTCGTAAATGTAACTTGGTTTATGGGTGCAATTTTTACAGATGAACAGAATGGAGTAGGAGTGGATAACGATATAACAATTGGTGCAACAGAAAGAGCATTGTTTAATGATTTAACCATGAAATTAGCTATCGTCATCGGTGTATCAACTTCCATTTTTGGATCAGTACTCTCAATATCAACTATGTTATCAACTTCATGGTCTAGTATTTCCATTTCTGTATCTTCACACCATATGGGGGTTTCATCAGCATTACAATTAGCTTTTAAACAAAATTTAAGTGGATATTTGAAATCGTCTTCCTCTATTTTCTCTTTTTTCCAATGGCTCCTCGGTACTAATAGTCTTGGTGATAAAAGCTCTTCACCCATTTCCAATTCGATTTGCTCATCACGTTTATCATATTCACTCGGAAGACTCTCTATAACATTCAATTTATCTTTTTTTACAAATTGAGTTCCTTTTTTCAATTTCATGCTTTTCAAAACCTTTTCAATCAAAGTTTTCTTTGTTTCTCTTGTTAGTATTCGTCTATATTTCTTTCGACATCCACAAGACCAATACCATGCACCTACACCTGTCAATCGATATTCTTCACCTTTCTGTTCCCAAATAGTATGTTTCGGTACCCAACTGAATCTTACAGGTTTCAGAGGCATGACTTTAACTTCTTCATCCTCACTTCCAGACTCTGCATCGTCATTCATGTCTAAATTAATACCCATCACTTCTGTTGGATCTTTCTGTTGTTGCAAATCCCTTTGCTGAGTATCAATTTTTTTTGGTCGACCTTTTGTTTTAACATTAGGATCGATATAAACACGCTTCAGTTTCAACATACCACAAGCTTCCTTCCATACGCCACACAAAACAACTGGCTTGATCATTTCTTGGAGAAATAATATTAAGGCAGCAAACTCATTGACTTCTTTACACAACCTTGTGGCTTTCATCCAAACAGATTCATGTTTGTACCAAAATGGATGTAAAAATGCACTAGGTATAGAGCTTTTAAAAGCGATCAAACTTGTTTTCAATGCTGCTATTGCTTCAGGTAAGCCTTTATATGACCATCCTGTCCATTTAATATCGTTAGTAGAAAATTTGAAAAGTATTTTACGTTTATCTTTTTCACTTTGAAATTCCTTTTTGCCTTTCGCTAAGAAATTAGTTGTGTACTGATTGACATATGTTGCATATGTACTCCCCTCACCAAGCTTAAAATATAATTTAAGATTAAGTAATTGTTGTTCAGATTTGTTTTCATTTTGCAACTCAACCACGTTTGCAATTGATGTTTCATTGATGGCCCCAACTACATTATCCATCGTCACATCTCCGTCAACATGGGTATGCAACATGGTTCCAACAACTTTCTCATCCATCTCACTAGCAGCTTCCAAAGTGTTCTTGTTTCTTATTTCTTCTTGAAACTGCTCATACTCTTTAGCTATTTGAGCAGCTAAGACATCACATGTATCTGAACTTCCATTACGACTACCATCACCATTTGTTGTCTCATATTCTTCACCATTACTCCACATGACATGAGAGACACACATGTTCAGCACTTCACCAACAACTTTCTTCACAGGATCTTGTTTACCATCAACATCCATATGATTACTCATTTGTTCCCGTTCATTTGATTTTTTATCAATAATAAAAGAAGCAACATCGTTGTCATGAACAAATGTTATCATAGGAAACCCTTGATCGATTTCCATTATGTCAGCCTTATCTTCGATTGATTTCTTCTCCTTAGCTTCTGCTTTTATCTTTTCCTCAGCTTTCTCTTTTTCTAATATTGACTTATGTAATTCAAAATCCTTACTATCAACAAGCTTACCTTTCTCACGAGGATATTCCAAGTATGATAATAATTCACCTCGATTTTCTTCATATAACTCTGCAGTAACTTTCATATGCCTCACAATATCATCATATCTTTCTTCTAAGACTGCAACAAGTTCGCTTTCATCTTCTTCATCCTTAAGTACATCAATCAACTCATCTAGATGTTTTTGACAACTATAATAAAAGATATCTTCTTCTCCATCAACAATTATTCTACGAACCATAAACCAATATGTACGTCGATGGCGATCAACTCCTAAAGGTTCGTTTCTATAAACTTGTAATCCATCCAGTTCTGAGAGAACATCTGTTACTCCTTTTATGGATTGCTCGGAACAAACAGGGCATATCCATTCATCATCTGGAACTTTTAATAACGGAGGTGAAAGACATTCTAAATGGTAAACTGAAGGACACAATTCACAACATAACAAATCACCCATACGTCCACATTTTCTACAATGATCATCTGAAATAAATAACCCTTCATTTGCTATTTCTTCACGTATAAAATTCAAAGCCAAAATATTGTCTGTAAGTTGACTTAGTATGTCAAGTTTGTCTTCAGCAGGTACATATGGATATTTGGGTTTTTCAACAATATGAACTAAATGTGCTAAATTTGGATCTGCATTAATATAAGTCCTTACAATTTCTGGCCATGTGTAACTATCAAGAATGTATAAATGAATATTAACCATATCTTTTTCTTCTGTATTACCATAACTAATATTATTTGCTTCGTCTTCAGCCAGCAAAGGTTTTAACATGTTTATATGTAACTCTGCTAGTATACATGGCTGCTCGTCAGAAATTATAGCAGCACAAAAATCTTCAAAACCGATAGGTGATATTCGAAGTACTCTACCAAAATGCCGAACAACTTCGTATACTTGTAATGTTTTCATAATAATATTAGATGGAATTAAAAGATCACCTGAAGAAGGTGGTAGAAGTAAAGGAGCTGAAACAATTGGTTCAGGCTCAGGTGTTATTGATCGAGAACGTTTCTCTTCATAGTCAAATTTTGGTGAGTTACTAAGTTTAGGATCGTCAAAAGATAAGTCAACACTAAGACCAATTGATGAGTTTGCAGATTCTAATGAGCCTACTGAGTCATCAGAATCACTGTTATATTGACTAAAATTTCGTGCAAATTCGGAGAATTTTTGATTTTTTCTTCCTCTTCCTCTCGGTCTACGTATTGGTTTACGCTGTGATAGTTTTTCATTATTTTTGGGTAATTTTTTCCTGCCAGTGGTAGGCGTGTTATTTCCACCACCTCTTGAGTGGCCACCTCTAGCTCTCACCATATTTACGATTTAATATACAGTGGTTGACATTTCAACGAAGAGATATCTAGGGTTCTTTTAATGGACTTGTCGAACTCTATAGAAGATCTAAAACGAAAAGAAAAGAAATATTAATGAAGGACCAAATAGCTACAGCAGGAATGCACCTGATCACTGGACTCCCACCTAAAACTTTAATCACCACAAAATCTGCAAAAGAAAATTAATGATATCAAAATTTTGTACCATATACTTTACTTATGTCACATGTTTCTTACTTAATACATTAAGTATATATCATCTACATAATAATAATAATCTGTGTGTGCATAATAAGACATTTTCCTTAGGTAAACAATATAGTTTAAAACAGTAATGATCATGTAAAAAACATAATTTATATTATTATTTAATTTGTTATTATTAACAGGGGCAAGCAGTTGGTAGGTGACATCATGTAGAATAACTTCTATTCCTATTTTTTATGTAACACAACCAGGTCAGCAGATAGTCAGCTATTTTCACTAAAACCGGGTGATATCTATAGTATTTTGATGAGCTTTAAGCATTGTACAAAGTATTTGCTCATTGAAAGAGACTAGGTCAGAAAGACCATGACTGACAGTACCACTGGTTGGTACTAATAGCGTTAACATTGAAACATTACGTAACAACATCTTCACTTGGTCTTAAATCACTGCAAGTATAGTCAGTTCATTAAATTCCTTTTGAATTTATCATTATTCATATCATTTACTGCCTCTTGGCAAAACATTCTGGTTGTAAAATTATGTTTTAACTTGATCAAAACAACATTTCAATGACTTCACTTTTTGAAAATAAAGAATATAGAAAATAGAACTACTATGGTAGACCAGCAGCTCAGTGAGCTCAGTGTCAACATGACAGGTAACTATGGGGTCTAAAACCAGTATCTAATCCAAATTTAGAATTAAATATTTTGAAAATGCACTTTATACTGGAATGGACCAAAAGGTAATAATGGCTGAAAGCTTCCTATTCACACCAATTACCAGTTATACTCGTAGGTATCTATTATCAAAAGTACATTTTCATATTGCCGTCATAAATCAATATTGAAATATTTGAGGTCTTGATAAAACCATTTCCATAGAAGTAAAGACAAGCAAGCTGTGTTTCCATGAGAGCAGAAAATTTTAAAATACTAAGCATTCGAAAGACCTGAAAATGCATGTTTCTGTCCCCATTAATCAGTGTCCATATCATTACTCTGAGCCAATTTCATTCTAAATATTGTTCTAAAATAAATTTTTGGACATTTGGGACATTTAGCTAATTGTTAGGTCGACTCCAATGTTACTAACAACATCAGTTATTACTTTAGGTAGTTCGACATCTGATATATCTTTTGGAAGACCATTAACCTCAAAATTTGTCTTTTTTGTGTGCTGTAAATTTTTGTGTGCTGTAAATTTTTGTGTAAAGATTTCACAAATTTGAGATTCGAGAGACGTTGATCTTTCTGAAGTGTATACGATCTTTACATCCACCAGTTGGCTTTTTTCTTCTAGGCATTTAATCTCATCTTCATTAATCTTTGTTGAATGGTCAGTAAGATGAAATCAGATATGTTTAACGCATTCATTTCACTAAATGTTTTTACTTCTAATGCACTTATTCCTTTTAGGAGTTTGTTCTCAAATGCAACTAATCTTTGTGCAAAATTAGAGTCGAGTTGTTGTAATCTGCTATCAAGAGTCTTGATTGAATGAACATACCATTAATCAAATTGAAAATAGTGTTAAGTAATTGGTAGATAAAGCAGATTGTGCAAGAGAGTAATACAAATTTTCCGAGTGCTTTACAATATTTGTCTTACTCAATAGATTTTTAGTGTTTTCATATTAATTTCTCCCTAATGTTTTGGCTCAAAATCGTACATTTTTAACACTCACTTTTGCATTCTCTTTTTATCTCTAACAGTTGTTATTTAGGTGCATTCATTTGTGATTAATAAAAATGTTTCACTGTAGATATGTATTATCAAATATTTTATTTATACATGTTTCAGTTAAGAGCAGTCAATAACTTGTTAGTTTCTATGCTTGTTTACTGTCAACTTTAAGAGCGCAGTCGATTTTAGTATCATCTACAATTATGATATTCATGATACAAACGAAAAAAAATTTCGAAAAGAAAAATTCAATCTATCTTTCAACTTTTCGTAACTTTTCGTAACTCATTAATGATCAATAACTTAGAGATAAATTGCTATCGTAGTAGATCTTTTAATGATGACCAAGCACCTAGAGTAGACCGCTAAAAAATTAGTCTGCAAAATAAAATGCATAAAAATAAACAAACGTAACAAGTTGTTTCGTACTGGCAAGACAAAGAAGGTAATTTGCAGACTAACTTTTTTAGAGGACAATTTCAGGTGCTCTCGGTCAAGATTACTTGATTCTTACAGTGAAGGTTAAATTTATTTAAAGCATTTACACAATCCAAAATTTGATTTTTAGCAACATGACAAAAAATGACAGATTTCAGTGAAATGTTTTTTGATAATTTACTTGTTGAGCTGCTCATCATACCTCATGTTAAACAATTGGACATCTGTTGATAATAATGAATAAGCCATGAGAAGGAGTACAGTAAAAACACAAAAGCAAATTGAAAAATGTACACTTTTGATTAAAAATGAACAGTACAAGGCATCTCAATAATTTTTCTTTTCAGCGATTTTTTAGTAACAACTTTTTCTTTTATTGGGAGCTACATACTGACATATAGCTACATGAGGCACATGCATTCACGATGGGGTTAAAATGCGCGCGTTTTAAATTCACAGGACCGAAGAATGAAAACTAAATAACAAAAGTAAATACTACGAAACGAAATGGTTTGTGAATCGTAAGCATAAGAATTCCTGGTTAAATTTAGAGGACCACGCGCGAGTTTACTCAAATAGCCCGCTGGTTTTTTTTAGTTAGGTGATGACGCAACGTTTGGCGGATTTGGCGAAAGTAATTAAGATTTTACCAAAAAACTTACTATTACTTACAATAATTAGTATCCCATGGCAAAATTTACATTGAGATTCCCGTAATTATATATGGTACTGGACGCATAATAACATTATTATTAATACAAAAGTATTTATTAGTGAAAACAACCGGAGTTCACGTTTGAAGGCGCCATTTTAGAAATTTGTCTGCTCTGGAATACCGTTATTGCGGAGATAATGCTTTAATGATCGTTTCGTTCTTTTTCATACTTTTTTTACAAAATCTCTTCTCTTATATGAGGGAGTTAATACAAAACCGCACCAAGGAAGTGTGATCTCATTAGCCGATTTTAAAATATAAAGCAAAAAGTAAAATTAGCAAAATAATCACATGTGATTTTAAAGAAAGTAGCTAAATATGCTTCTATGATACTTTTAAAATTGTTAGAAATGTTTTGACTGTCAGTTAGATCACATGACCAACCTCTTAAATTTTTCTTAAAGATACTCCTGGAACAAAGTGTTTTTTCCAAGTTTATCTAAATTCAAAAACGTTTTAGATAACTGGATTTGGGTAGCTATGAAAAATAGGTATAAAAAGGTATAAAATGTCCACCGCCTCGTTAAAACCAGTATATCTCCCATTTTGATTCCTTTCGACACAGAAACAGATACTCAGACAGAATTTGAAGTTCGGATTAGGATGTTTTTTCTAAAGTTGGATTATCAGAAATCATATTTGACTTAATTCCACATGTAGTTTGGGTTAACCCTCTTTTGGCTCTAGAATTAATTACCTGAACTACAGGGAGGCCTGATGAAGGTATATAGCGCACTCTCGACTTAAATTGATTATCTACACAATATATAATCGTAAGAATAAGACATCAACACTTTCTTCCTAGATGCGTTTTATCATTTTTCGAAGCTTATTATATTATCTACCTAAAATGTATTCGAAATTTCCTCATGTTTTTCCCGGGGTTGTGTTTGGCTAAAAGCGTTTCACTTATCCCCGCGAAAAATTCAAACTTAAGAAAGTAGAGGAGCATGCTGCTTTTTGCTGCCTACACTTTCGATCAGATGGATTCTCCGTCGTGTAAAAGCGAGACCCGAATGGATGATGGTCAAGGAAGGGAAAGCAAAATTGAGTGGGAAAGCCCACCCCCGTCAAAGTACATCATCACGGTTTCTAAACAAATTGAAGGTTTTTTTCGAGTTTAAAATATCCGTATCCGAAATTTAAGAAAGAAAGGGACCGTTTAAAGAGGAAGTAAATTTAAACTTTAGGCGAAATTAGGATGTGGTATTAATAATGTGACGAACGAATGGAATGATTATCAAAGAGGGAAACCAAAAATAAATGGGAATCCCACACCGTCAAAGCACAGCCAGTACACCACTTTCGAACCGTACTCAGTGCCTCTATTATCTGTAAGGAAAGGAATGTGTTTTTCCTGATCAACCAAGATAATGTGATTAAATAATCAATAGAATAATTTATAATGTGATTGACGAAACATTATTTCATTTGGCATAGCAGATCATAAAAATTCGGTTTCGGTTAGATGATAGTAAAGTGCATCTCTTTTATTTGTTTTACTTTAAAAATAATCTTTTATAATCTTCTTTCTCTTTCTTCATTATATATTCTAGAATTTTCAAATCTCGAACTCTATTACCCCTCCCTCCTGTATGCCGACGCCATCATTATGTATAGTCCCTAACTTAAGTTATTTTTTATTCTTAAATTATGTTTCTCGTTTTTTTTCTTGGCGAAATGCAAGGAGGAAATTCTTTAGTAAAAGGAATCATATATCTGCATCATAAAGGAACTTCAACTTTCGAGAGAATTTATACATCTGTTTGGTTGTCAGTTCAGAGAATGATCACGAAAGTTTCAAAAGTAGCACCAGGGATATGTATCTCCTTTACATATCCCTGGTAGCACCA
>JAUKPT010000773.1:0-17837 GCA_032273505.1 Nanomia bijuga
ACTTGAAAATGGTTTTCCAACCGAAATGCATAGTGATTAAAATATAAATTTTATGTATACTTTTTTATTAATAATAAACTATAATAAAAAAAATAGAGAAATAGGGCAAGGAAGAAATAAGAGGTTTTTACCAAAGTATCTACCCTTCTAATTACAGTATATTCAATCTACCATCTGAAACCATTCTTCATATTTGAAAAGCAAAACAAGAACAAGCAAGAAAAATCAAAGATGAGAAACCAGTAAACATAAAACAAAATTTTACCTGTAAATATTGAAATTAGTATTTATTCAAAAATTCATGATATCATAAGATGAAATAGATGAATAGTTGATGTAGACTGAACTACAAATATCTCCTGCCCTGTGTAGTGGACTAGATTCAACAAATATAATTTCCCAAATATTCTCTCTATTTTTTTTTTCTGGAATCTAATACAAAGTATGGTGAAATAAGAAAGCCATGTGGTTCCAGGATTTGAAAACCAATGGAATACAGTAAAAAGATAAAACCAGAGGAGAGCTGTATTTCTGGAATCTAGATTACAAAGTGGATTTTATCCGTTGCATCAGTGCCGTAACAAGCACTAATGAGGCCTAAGTCATGAAGAGTGGGGCCATAATTCTTCAACAAAAAGTCTACATAGATAGGAAACACTGATCTTTTTTATCGTAAATGCGGAGTCTCAATATTCTTGTCATCATAGCGCAGGGCATCTAAATTCGCCACTAAGCTTAAAATAACATTTTCGATTCAATTTTTTTACCTGACGGTATTCCAGAACTCATCATCACTATGGCAATAAAACCCGTACACATCGAGTTTAACACTTGACAATACATTAAAAAGTTTCCCTTTTTTAAATGTCAACGGTAAATATTTTGGCTAGAACTTTTTTTTGCTACCCACACCATTTTCCTATATTTTCTTATTTCTCTCATGTTTTAGGGTGTGAAACAATAGAAATCGCTAATTTCTTGCCGATTATCCAAATCCCACCCCCCCAAAAAAAAAAATTCTTTCCCCTCTCCCGGTCAGAATATTTACCGTTAATCATGGTGCAGCCTCTTGACCTCGCAACTGTAATAATATTCCAGAACACATCTCTACACACTCTGTCGACACCCGCTTCAACAAACATCACATCACAAACGACTAGTAGTTTCTCAACGACAAAAATGCTACCAAGTTAAACCATTAATCATTCATAAGAGTTGGAAATACTTCTTTTGTGTTTGGTACTATATTCAGCGAGTGTACTAAATGTGATAAATAAATAAATAAATATAAGAAAGAAAAAGAAGAAGAAAATTGGAAAACTCATTTGTAAGAAGAAGAAAGTCTGAGTAATGATAGTGAGTTATTTGTTGCAGGTGGTTTGCACTTATGACTTTTCTCATTCGTATGTACATTATTCATTATTTAGAGATTTCATTCTATAAATGATTGATCATAGGTTCATAATATTAATGGGAATACCTGTCTTTATGCTCATTCATTGTTTAATACACAATTCTTGCCACTTTGTTCATTGTTTAATACACAATTCTTGCCACTTTGTTCATTGTTTAATACACAATTCTTGCCACTTTGTTTTTTAATATGTATTTAGGATTTCACGAAACCATCTGCCAGGTTTGTGCTTGAAAACATAAATCTAGTTTGTTGGCAAGATATTTCTTTTACGCACCTGTACCCTGTTCATTTACTGTTCATAACATCCCCATAACATCCTCAATTTGACGCAATTCGCCGAACTTTTCAGACAATTAGGCACGGACGTCAAAATTTTCATAGACACCAGGATCAACAAAGAAATCACTTATGGATGCAGACGCCTCTGAAAAAAGCTCCCATGACGCCAGACATAACGCATAAACATTAGAAATTGAGCAGATCTGCAAAATCATTTCTTTTGCTATATTGCATAAATGTAATGCATTTCACATGTGTTAGAGTCACGACTGACAACATTGTCTCAGATACATGAAGAGCGTTGAATAATAGAATCACATCCATGTTAAGCAAAATAATTTTGGCGGCAAGATGTTAACCACGGATTTTATTGAGTTACCTTGTTTCTTTTAAGAGTATTAATGGTTTGCACTTATGATGGAACAGCCATGCACAAGCTCTTTGCCTGCTTATCGAGTCATGGCTTAGGTCCCACCTAGTGTTTCGTCAGCTAACAACTGACTACCCAATTTCCCTCACATGGCATTGCCTAACGATAGTTATTGTGCCCTCGCTAAGAGCTCGAGTTGAGTGCATTTTATTGTATCATTTTTAATGACACTCGCCTCTACCATCTCTCGACGACGATGCTTAACCTAAATGAACGGAAGTGTGATGAATGATGACATACCACTACGCGTTGCATATCATGTTCTCAGATTATAATATCATGAGGTCTATCAGGGCTCCGCATGGGAGTGGCAAAGAGGAGTGACGAAGAGGCTTTTGCTCCACCACTATTTTGCAATAATTGAACATGCCCTTTGTAGCAAGGGAACATCACAAGATGATATCTTTCTTAAATCTTCCTTTTTCTGTAGATCTCTTTTTCTGATTGCTCTTTTTCACAAGTTGCCTTGTCGTTGCCTTTTTTTTTAAATCCCCTTATTGAGAGTGCCCTTCTTTCAGTCCTGCCCTTCTGGGTGGGTTATAAAATAAATGGCAATTAGAAAATCAGGGTATTTCAAAGAGGCATGTACAAACATGGCCATCTCTAGGTACATAGCACCTTGCAAAAAGGCAATCAAATAGAAGGATCTCAAGAAAAGATCTAAAAGATACTAAGAAATCTGGAAAAATTAATTTAATGGCCGCTAAATATTGCGTAGTTTTTTTTGCACCCATTTATTGCATGCATGCATCGATGCAACAAATAACATTAAAAAGGATTTATCTATATTGCAAAAGAAGTTTTTTCAAATCTTCGAAATGATATACCGCAGCACTGCCCACTGATAACCTTTTTAATTATACTTTATACTTAACGTTGAATCTGACACTATTATGCTAATATGTTTAATTTTGAATAATTTTTTATAATTTTGAATAGTTTCGACAAGTTTTTGATTTTCTATTCACTGGGACGTACCACATATCAATTTTAGGCCCATTACTGAGTGACAAGTATTTACTTTTATTTTCATTTACTATTAACTATTTAAAGCAAGCGGAAATGTCAAAATAAAATTGATTAGAGACTAAAATTTTTTTCATCAGCTGGTACTGCAGTTAGATCTGCCTGAAATATTCTGGATCTGAATATTCTGGTTGCTCTACCTACTTGATACATCTTTGGGTCTGCCATTCTACCTGATTCTGCAAAAAAGATGCTCTGTCGCAGTTTCTGTATTTTAACATCAAAGGTTAACGATTTTTACCAAATTTTACATCAACATCTTGTTATTTTTTATCAGCTTGCACACAGAAAATATATAATACAATTTTCCACTTTCGCTTGAACAGAATGTAAAGCTGTAAACATTGCAAATTATTATTTTGACAGTTTATCAACCAAAGATTTTTTTCAAAACTTTTCATTGAAAATTGCGTAGGAAAATTGTGCTTTTGAACCCAGAAACATCATCAAAAATATCTTTGAGTGTCTATAAAAAGAGAACGGATAAATGTTTTGACATGCGTTTTTTTTGTTTGTCTAGTTTTGATGAGATCTTTAACAAATCAAAGAATCAAAACTTAGTCCAGCTACCCTTGAAATAAAATCAAAGTTCCATTTCCAAAGATCGATCAAGATTTGACTTGAAGTTTTTTCATTAAATAGTTTTTGTGGTAAACCAAGAGTAAATTCCTTTTACGGAAAAAATTAAATCCTATATTGCTTATATTACTAAAATTATGTTTCTATAGAAAAAGTGATAAAGATGGTTAGAAGGTTTCATAATTCATAAACGTCTAGAGGTCATCTCAAAGTTTAGACTATTGATTGGTTAGTTATTACATCAAGAAGATTTCAATTGGTTCACAAAACAATTTCACCAAAATTTTCAGTTCTGATACAACTAAATTGGGACATTTTGAAATAAACCAATCTGAATTTTGATTACGTAATTTTCAACCAATCAATATTCTAAATTAGACAAACTTTTGAAATGATTTCTAGGTCTGTTACAATTTAATGTGGCTAGTGTGTCTAGACCATGTACCAGTTCCACTTATTCCCTGTGAACGGGTCAATTGCCAAATGAAATGAATAAAAACTGCTTTAAGTCTTTATTAATGTTCTTTAGGAGAATCTAAAGGATGCATTCATACTACGTGGCCTGGCAACTATTACCTGTTTTATGTGTGATCTACAATATGTTACCAGGTACCAGTTTCTATATAATTAAATACTTCACTGACCTCCTCCCCCCCTTTTTTTCGCACTATTTATATAAAGACTTAACAAAAGTAGTTATTTCTTAACAAAAATGAAGCAATGAAGCAATTCAAAGATTATAACCTTGGATGGGATATTTGTGGCTAAAAAGAGGACTTCTGAATAAGTCATATTGAACAAATTCATCGTTTTGACAGGTAACATCTTTTACTGTGGGCACATTTTGACAAGGAACAACCTTTTTACAGCCTCTTTCCTGTGGGATTCGTGAAAAATGACCAAAATAAATAGCTAAAGAGAGAAAAATAGTTAAGTAGATCATTATTATGGTATAATTAACAGTCCAAATCCCAAGATATGAAAATGTTGTTAATTGACATAATCCTGAGAACATTTTGAATATTTCGAACCACAATTAAAACGCCTTTATTACCTATTATTGGAAACCATGACAAAGAAGGATTTCGAAATAAAAATTGTTTATTCATAAATAATGCATATAGTGAGCGTATTTTCCAAAACCAACCTCGCGGAAAGCCACAAAACACATACATCTCAATTGTTTACCGGATTACCGCAGAGAAATATTCACGTGTTTATTTTTTACCAAAGGCACGTGTAAATTGCAAATACCTGGGGATTAATAATACTTACAGGTGTCGAAATAATAGCTAACATGAATTGCACTCAAAAGAGTTTTATGTTATACCTGCCTCTGATAACCCCTGCAAACGTCATTGCTCTATATAGTCTATAAGAGAGCTTGGTGTACATCTCGGTAAGACTTGAATTATTTGAAGTATTCCTAACTTAGTGGGTCCGACGTGATAACAATCAAATAAAGGTAGTTAATTCCAATGTTCACGAGATTCAATACTCAGACCTTCTTCTGTTGTAGGTAAGATGCATGTTACGATAGCCATGGTTCCTCTACGGAGTCATTACGTGAGCAGCACTTGCACATTACAGTCGATCACAAAATAGTTTTTCTTGACGGACCAAGCATTTTTCTTTATTTCTTCGTATGTTCGCCTGAATTAGAAACTTTGCAAAAGAAAGTTGTTATATATATACCTGACATGCAAATTAAAACATTTGCTTGAGCGATAGTAAATATATGAGTCAAGCGCAAAATTCGTTTTTCTCGGCGGACCATTCAAAGAAATTACGTGCGTTTCGCTCACGTTCGTTTTTCGGCAACATTGATTAAAGCCGTATTGCAATTTTCATGCAGCTCTGTTTCGACGGATGATCTTCATCTTCAATCGCCTCTATGCGCTTCGACATCGTGGCGATCTCCTCATCCTCCAGTTTCCACCTCCTCTCGCACGCGTCTCCTCTTTCAATACACATGTTATGTAGCAGCACGCATGCTTTGATAATGTCCTTCAGGTTCTTGAAATGACAACTCGTTTTGTTAAAAAGTATCCGCCAACGGCCTTTCAACGTTCCATACGCATCAACTGTAACGGCTTTCGCACCAACTAATTTTCGATTGAAATTACATCGCTGCAATGTGTTAGCGTCCGTGTTGGGACCTTTGGTAAGCCAAGGAACCTTTAAAAACATATTGTCTTTGAATGTAAGTGTAGGAACAGACTTGTACTCGCTGTTTCCGCACGATTTGTTTTCAATTACTTCTTTTACAGAATCCTTCTCGTATATAGAGTTTGTTCGTAAAAGCATCGATTCTTGATCACTGTCCGAGTCTCCTAAAACTATGTTTAAAAAACGCCGGTCATAACCGACTAGTCCTAAATGATTTGTAGTACATGTTCGGTGAACGCCGTTCAGGCTTTTAAGTTTGATGTTGAAAGTGACTTGGAAGCCTTCCCATGCGCCGATACACGGGAAATCATACTCGTTGATGAAACCGTGTAATTCTTGAGTCCATTCAGCGGCGGTTGCCGGAAGGCGTATAAATTGATCGTACATCTCCCGAACAAGCATACAGCACACCTGACTAAAAATGACGTCAGCGTATGACGCCGGGACGCCGAATAAACTTTGTAACGTCGGAAAACAACATCCGTGCGCTAACCGGTATATTGTAAGCGCTAGTTGGCGATCGCTACTTATCTTATCGACGTTTTGTTGTTTCTCGATAAATGGTCGCATTTCTTCTAATATGTACTCGAAGCTTTGTCGTGTCATTCTCATGTTCTTCTTGAAATCTTCTTCGTTCCACGTAGCGTAACCATCATGCCACCAGCGTTTACCCAAATCAAGACCACTATGTATCTCGCTTATCACTTCTTCTCCTGCTTTTTCATCTTCATTTGCATTGAGATCTGTTTTCGAAGTCGATGAAAATGCGATGGACGTCGGTACTACGTTCTCTTTTTCTTTCTTTGATTCTTCGTTGCCAGCCACGGAAGCATTTGCAGCATTAAATAGTTTCCTTCTCGTAAAGTTCGAGATAAACTTTTGCAGTAACAAAGTATCACAGACGCCACTCATCTTGACACTATTTCTTCTTCTACTATTTACTTCACAAAATAATATACACGTTTTTTTTTAAGAACGTCTAAGTTTGAGCTTAGGCTGAATGTTCTTACTTTTAAATCGTTTCTCAGCCGATCTTAGAAATACTTCAACGAAAGAAACGTGTATTTCTTTTGCGCTGGATATTTGCTTTCAACAGCTAGTTTCGTTTTATAACTTCCATATAAACATATGTAAAAATATCCATTCTCAATTGGCAGTCAATAAGATTTCTTCAAACAGTTTCTTCCTCAGCTAAATAATCTTTTTCAAGAAAAACAACTGAATTTTCAAGTAAATATGTAATCCACTTTGAATAATTTCTTGACAAAATGTTCTTATCACCATAAATCTTTTATTGACATAAAACTAATTTTTCTTCTCTAATTTTTCACATAAACATATTCTTCATTGATTAATTCAACTTGTAAAGTACTGGACGTCACAAAAGGTCCCCAACCAATTGCTCAGAACACTTTTAATAAATGTAATTCTAATCAAAAAAGAAAAGAAAATCAGAAGCGGATGAATGTCTGAAGAACTGAGTAAAAATATAGAAACCTCTACTTTTAAGACAAATAATTATTGTCTAATCTATTCTTAAATATTACATCATCAAGAATATGATTGGTTCATTTTAAGATGTTATCATCATCATTGATTATAAGAAAAGATCAAATTATGAAATTTTTAAATGAACCAATCACAATCTCGATGAGGTAATATTCTTCCAATCAATAGTTCAAATTAGACAAACTTTTGAGATGATGGATTAGAATAAATCGAAATGAACTTTTACGACTAAATTCAAAAATAATCACTTGGCCTCAAAATGGGCTTTAATTAACAATTTCTTTCAAGAAATCCGTTCTATTGACATAGGTAGTTCAGATGATAATAAAAAAGATGCGAAAAAGATGTCATGATGTCTATTTCTGATGACAATTTGAATAAAGAAGGAATAAGTAGAAAAAAAGAATGATCCTTCTAACGAATAATTCAGAAGTAACTTATTCTCATTAGAGTGAAACTTTGATTAACTCTTTCAATAAATGAGTAAAAATGATATTACCAAAAATAACTATAAGTATATGCAGAACTAAGCAAAGAAAATAAATTGAATAACTTTGATTAGCTTTAATTAATTATAACTGAACACTTAGTTAATGACATTCGACATTCCAAGCCAGAAACAACTTAAGAAGATAAAGAAAAACTAAGATATGACTGTCCTTTTAAGCTGTAATTTCAAAAACAATTTATTTTCATTTTAAACTTAAATCAAGCTTTGATTAACTATTGTTATTTTTGCTTTTCGTTTTCTTTTTCACTGAACTGAATCGACAATTCTTCACTCACACGCATACACACACTAACTGACATGTCATGTAGAATAATTGAATGCTTTCAATAAACTGTTCAATAGATTGTATTCAAAAGCGTTGACAGTAACTAACAGACTTTAGAGGGTGGACCACAGATGAGATGTGATAATAAAAGAAATAAACACGGGGTGCTGTATTGACATACAAGAAACAAACGATGTCGAGTAATTTGAGATGCAAAAAATGAAAAAATAAGATATGATTGAGAAAATTAAAAGAAGGCATAGAATTTCAATGTGTATATAGAAACCATCATGTTGGTATTCAACAGGTTTTGAGAGGCGAAAAGCACTGTTAAGGTTGTTGACTAGAAACTTGTTTCTACCAACAAAATAGAAAATAGAAGTGACTTTAAATGTCATTAATTTCTTTTTAAAAGGCTTAATTAAGTATTGTGAGTTACTGATAAATCGTTTAAATCATTAGAAGTGTGAATGCTTGTTGTGTATGATATGATTATGATAATGAAAAATTGAAATTTGTTTTATGAGGTCAATTATGTGTACACGATGGACGTGAGAGGGGAGGGGCTTTCTTCAGTAGAATCAGATTAGATATATAGCGTTATGTAATGCAAGCTAAATTGTGGAAATTACCAATTATGGTTTCTTAATTTACTAATCCTCTGAATATTAATCTGGATTGCTGAAATATTATGATAGAAAAAATGATAAAACGATCAATTTGTTTATGGATGTGCAGTGCAAAGAAAGTAAGAATTTTGAAGCATAAAAACAGGATACTATTAAATTTCCAATGTTTAGAATCATGAAGTGCAACAAAAATAACTGATATGCCGTTATCAAATTAGTCTTCAAAGCTAGTTTGGGTAAAGATAAATCCAGATGTTATACCAAAAAACAACAGCAATAAAAACATTATTCCAAAAATGGCGCGCGCCTTCTCCAACTAAATTGTTTTCTATAGCTGTTAAGATGGCCTAATATATCGTCCTCGACATTAAACTTTAGTTTTTAATACAAGAAATAAAGGTTATAGATACATTTTTCTTTTAGTTTCCTAAAGAATTATCAAATTCAACACCTTTTTTCTCATTCATCACTACTTACATAATTGATTATCATCCGCTGCTTTCGAAATTCTCGCCAAGATCTTTGACTTTATTAATCACGTGTTGTTCAAGACCAAACAAATGTAATCTATCACGTGACAATCCAAGAGACAAATAAATCCCGAGATGTAAATTTCCTAAAATTTCTTTTGAAAGTTTCAGGATTTCTTTTTCGCGGAGAATTCTTTTTTGAGATTTTTTCTCTGGGGTTTTAAGCAATTACTAAAAATATTTTCTTCAAGTTTTTGCCCCTCATAATAGTAGTCGATCAGAAAACCGATGGACTTGTGTTTTTTAAAACACACGCATGTACGCATGTGCACACTCACACGCGTGTGTCCTGTTGCGTAGCAGCCTATATAGACGGTTTCGTGCGTTAACAAACCGCGTAGAAGTCTAGTAACTATTACAGTGCTAAGACTTGATTGGACACAGGAATATATTTTGTCCAAAAGCGCCCCCCCCCAAAAAAAAAAATAAATAAATAAATAAATAAATGAAATCATAGAAATAGGGAAGAAATAAGTGATTTCTACTGTTTTCTATTGTTTAAGACCCTAGAACAGGGAAGAAATTGGAAAATGGTATGGGGGAAAAATCGGAGTTTTGGCCAAAATATATACCCTTGTGATTGGATAAAGTGTTTTTACTTTGACGAGTTAATTTACATGAATTCCAATGTTACCTTATCATTTCAGAATCATTCCATTTAATAGAACCGTGAAATGATAGTCTTTTTGATACCCTATATCATTTAGTAACCAGAGAGTTGGTAACCAGTCTCTCACGCAAATCCATGTAAACGAACTGACGTCACGTGGAACCGCCAAAGATCAAGCACATACACGCGCACGCAAATGCACAAGTACACAAATGCACAAATTCACAAACGCGCAAACAGGCGTTCCTTATTGTCTATCTGCCCTATATTTAGCATGTTGTTATTGACTACTAGGTATTGTCTACTTCAACTTCCATTTAAAGTAAAAATATGTGGTATTGTTAAATGCCGGTTTAGCATGTGGTATCCATCGGAAGACGTTTGATATCAAGGTAGCCATACTTAATAGTCATGAACAAACTCCATTAGTTAAATTTCTATCTACAGTTGGCAGTTTACCTTCCTCGGTCGGCAAGTTTTCTCACTTGCTTTAAACATATTATTTTCAACCAATTGGCTAGTTTGGTGAAATCGTAATGACTATAGAAATGCCTTGTACTTTTTACTCTAAAGGACTATGGAGAAACACCTTATTGTATACAAATTCTTCAAAATGAAAAAAATAATTTAAAATATAAAGAAATACCTTCTTATATCAATTCCTGGATGGAAACGCCCAGTCCACCAATATCAAATCTGTAGAACCATTCACTATATTACGGAATCTGAACTGTCACACAAAATCATCATTTTAACATCTCCTAACCAGAAAAATATAAGTATAACTTTTTGACTTTTTAGTGTGGTTTTTATTTATACCAAACTTATTGTGATGTCAGTGTTGAACGAGAACGACATTGTTAAGGTAACTATCCTTTAATAATTGGAAATATGATTTCTCTTGGCATACCCCCTTGTTATCAATCGAACTTGGATCTGTTCTTTTCTTACACATAAAAGATCAACCAATTAACTATTTGGCACAAGAATTAACATTACCTTTGTTAAAAAACATGTGCTTAAAACATGTGCTTTTGAGTCATCTATAAAAGCAGAACACCGCCAATGATCGAGATATTGCCTACGAATAGTGAGTAAATTTGATATCTAATTGGTTGAAAATTACATTATTATCAGGATTTATATTGGTTCATTATAAAATGTCTGTCATAACTTGGTGCTTTGTTAAAATCTCAAATGCTGATTTCAATTCTAAATGAACCAATCATCACCTTGAGGTAATTTTCAACCAATTAAAACTAAATATATAATCTGATGCAATCAGAACACCTTTTTGCAACTTTTTCCAACTCAACGTTTTGTAACTTAGCTTACGTTAGCAGTAAAGGAAACAGCGAAGATTTTTGATAGTAATTCATTTTTTTGCTTCAATTCATTTCTTACCCTCAAACCCCCAATAATTATCTATTTGGCTTTACAATAAAAAAGTTTACAAAAAATGTGTTGAATACATGATTCTTCTTTGCAATTCACCTTTTTTCAATCAATATAGAGGTGGTTCGCCAGTTTGAAGATTCGGTTTAATTATTAGAAAAATATAAAGAAAATTGAAAAAAATATTTTGTATATCAAAATCTTTATCATCTGGCTGGAGCATAAAATTATTTGCTAGGTGTTTAGTGTTCTTCACCAATTAAGAAAAATTTAAGGTGTGGCATGAAGTAATTCCCGACGTTTTACAAATTTTGTATTTGAAGTTTTAAACGATTCGTGTATAATCTTTTAAAACAGGAAGAAAATATCATTAGAAACCATTTAAAGGGCTTAAATGTATAGAAAAATCATCCTTTCTAATGACCTACTAAAAAAAAAAACAATTTTGATAGCAAGCTTCTTTAATTATTGCTTTTAGTACATGTTGTTCAGTTCAAGTTTTGTCGCCTATATCCGGACACATATTTATAGATTTAAAACCATTCGAATAAATGAGTGTTTTGAGCCTTTTACTGCAATTTGGGAAATGATAATAGCTTTGTTCTAAAAAGATTAATCTATATAATTTTGATTAAAAATATGATTTCTTATGGGCCCGAGGAACATCAAAACTTCCCTACCTGTAGTTATGCTTAAAAACTGTCGTTTTCTTTAACTAAACTGTGAAGTTAACACAAGTTGAGAGTTGTCCCTCAAAATCTCAAGAAAAAGAGAACAAGAAAGCAGCAGCTAACACCTAACCATCCATCTTGCTCTAAGTCATTTACTTGTGTGTTAAAACATATTTATACATTATAATAATAGCGTTTTTATTACTTTTATTATGTGTCCGGATAATGGCAACACGTTTCGGTTTTAGGCGACTCAACACATATGCACTAAAGTTCAAAAATCTACTCAAAATATAAATAATATTTTTTGGAATAGTTGGTTTTTGGAAAATATTAAGGTCTAATCTGAACTTTTCAAGGAAAGGAAACAAAAGCAATGACCTAAAAGGTCGAAAATTTTTCCATTGTTTTAAAAATGTCTGGATAATGACAAACCCCCTCTATAACTCTTTACTTTTTGCGTTCAAAACTCATAACAAAAACTATTTGGCACAAAAATAGTATCAATAAATTATTTCGGACGAGAATCTTAATAAGAAAATTGATTACGAGAAGTTTAAAAAATATTTCTTTCGAGTTTCAATATTTCGACCGATATCAACAACCAGCCATCATCAGACATAGTAACAATTTATGAATTTTAATAATATGTGTCATCCGCAGCAATTAATAATCACGTTGAAATCGACAATGTGATATCAGATTGTAACCGCAAGCCCATACATTAAACTATCAACCAGAAATCAATTTTATAAAAATTATTTCCAAACATTTCTCGATAACGAATCTTTTTAAACCCTGGAGACTATTATAAATGAAATATATCTAAAACAGTTCTTTGAAGTTTTTATTTGGTACTACATTCATGTGTTCTCAGATGTTGACTTCAAAATATGTTTCATCTACGTCAATTAATAACCAGGTTAAAATCAATCATGTGATACAAGATTTATTACCACAAGCAAATAAGACCTGACTACATTTCCATTGATATCAACTGATTGTCTTAACTTGAACACAGTGCGATAGAAATTACCGTTAAATGAAATACCTTTTTAAGAAGACAACATGGCGCGCTAACTGTATGATTCCATTCTGATTTTATTGAATACAAAATTGAGTTAAGCAGATTTTTCAGGGATTTAGGGATGCTTGACAATAACTAGTAAAACGTTATAAATGTTTGTGGTAAGCGCTAGAAAGTAAGAAACCACATGAGACGTAGTACGCGAAAAAAGAAAAAATGAAAGAAAATTCTGATCATAAGAATTTCTAGTTTGTTTTCTTATTAATTTGTTCCAATTCAGAAAACTTAGGTCACAAAATGGATTACTCTAGCTCTAGTTCTGCTTCCGCATATGCAAATTCCAACTGACCTGCTGATCGATATTTTCCTACGGATCCATGTTATGACATCACCGGGTTTTCTTTATTTGTGACGCCGTCAGATCCAAACTATATTACCAAACACAATAGGCAAAAAGTAAGGAGTTCAATCTCGCAATTTACGGAAAGTTCAAAATATCGGGAAAATTTTGATCCGATATTTTATGACCCGATAAAAATGGTCTTACTTTGAATTAGGATTCCCTTGAATTGAAAAACTTATTCTTCATGCGGTTTTTTGCAAAATTTTCAAAAGAAATAAACGAAAAGATTTGTTCACCTGAAGAGAGTTCTTTATTCAGGTGTATTTTCATATAATTCAACTTTCCCAGGTAAAAATCACATTTTGAAGACTTCCTACGTCACCTTCAAATTATCTTCACTCGACTTAGTGTGGACACGAGCTTAAAATTGATATCTACGAAAACAAATTTGCAAAAAAAAATCTTTCTTAAACGGGAATCGGCCACAAACTGATATCGAAGCTTCAGAATCTTCAGAATCTTTCAGAAATTTTATTTTAATTAATAATATGCATTTCATAATGTCATCAGAGTCTGCATTCATACCATCGAAACATCGAGGAAGTTATATTGACACCCCAAAACAAAATAAAACTGTTCCTAGGTCCAACAACAGTATGTTTATCTTCCAAAATAATAGCATATTTCTAAAGAATCTTTTACTAACACCTTACTATGCCAAAACCCAGTGTATGTACAAATTCACCCTACCAACATCTAAAGGAGGCCGGCCTGCAAGAACAACATAGGAAATGCAAACGACCACAATCTGGTTCAAATCACCATCATACATCCTGTAAACATATCGGTAATCGATTATTATAACTGTTCTTAGAATACTATTTTACTACTTGATCTTATATTTTCACATCAATATTATGCGATAATTCTAATGATTTTGTTTCTATGTTAACAGCTAATTAAATGTCATATCCGCATTATTTGTTATCTTTTAGAAAAACGATTTTTATAGGGGTTTTATATCCTTTTTTGTATGGTTTTATAGATGTGGTTCTTATTCTTGTTCGAAAAATCGCACTGGGTTCGAGATTGCATAGACCCCTTAAAGATATCTTAAGGGGTCTATGGTTAATATATATCATTATTCTATTCGCAGGGTAATTGTTCTTTGCTCTTTGTTTTTCGTAATCCTTTTTCTTCCCATATCCAGTCAACATATCAGTAGTAGTAAATTGCAAGTCACAGAGAAGTACAAAAGAGTAATAATAATCAATAATTACACCATATTCAATTTCAATATTTTGTTTTTGACTGGAATTGCCATTCAATACACTTTTTAAAAGATCCAAGAAAATTCTGATGAGCCTGAGGTGTTCTTATTTTTGAGTATAATAAAAATAACAAATAATTGTTCAGCGTAACAAATTCTTGTAAAATCATAATAAAAGTGTAATATATCACTTTAATAAGCCAAATCATGCTTGTAACTGAAGACATGGACCTAGCAAAAACCTAATATTATCCATTACTTAAAGTAAGGTCCTGATGATGATGGTGACGAATTTTTCACCTTCCCCTTTCTTCCCTCCAAAATTTGTTATACATCATATTTCCAAAAAATGTAGAAATTTGAAATAAACTGCTGCATCGTTTGAGCGGTATACCGTTGCTCGTTGTTTTTCACGTCTCCTAGGCCTTATCATTCGTTTATCGCTTTTCTTTTCTTTTTATCGTTGTTGCGTTCATCCATTCGCACGTGATAGCGCAATCGATCTTATTAAAGATACTGGCAGTTGCTATGTGTTAATCATTCAAGAATTTTTGACTGTTTACACCTTATTTCTAATCAGCTCAGCTCATACTTATAGCGAAACTGCTTTTTTCCCTAGCGATGATCTAGGTAGCTATGCGTTGTTTCGTACAGTAAACTTTCCATTAAAACGATTATCTCGTGTACCACTGTTCTTTACCAAAGAGTTGATTTTTGTTCTTATAAACTCAAATCAAGTAACTACTCAACATAAATCTTTCGAGGCTAACAATAATCACTTTTTTGCATGAAAAAGTGTTGCGATTGCGAGTCAATGCTGAAAAAAATGGAAAGCTTTCTTTCGTAAAGGCGTTAATTAATTCTTAGTATAATAAGTATCTATGTTTTAATGATAGGAATGGCCAGGCAAACGAGCTTTATGAGGGGGGGAGAGAATAATTTTTTCCTCAATGTCATGCATACATGCCGTGGTAAAACGTGAATCAACCCCCTTTTTCTCCTGCCTACTCCTTTTTTCTTGTTACCCCTTTCCATCTACTTCTGTTCATCAACACCAAACGGCCTAAACAAACATGAGCCAAAGCAATCAATTTGAGTACGGCACTTCATGCATCAGAGATAATGCTCATGGAATTAACACTGATTATAAGTAACTTTCTGAATCCACATTCTTATGCATATAGTCATAAACTTGTAACAACTTCTTGGTCTTGAAAATGCTTCAATAAAAAATCATGAAAAATACAATACATAAACTTCCTTTTAACTGAATTGATTGTTGGTCCATTCACATTGCAAAATGTCGAACTGTAGTTTGAAGTTCTCAAAAGTTTTTTAGCTGCATATCCAAATGTAAAGACACTCCCACCCAAACTTTACTCCACAACTAGGGGAGAGACTACGGATAATTGTCAGGCGAAGTTTGATTAAGGATTAGGGATTAGGAAAAAAATGACGCTATAAAGCACTATATTTGATTAGAACACTACTTAATGATTTACGTTTTAATTTTGAAACTGCAGGATGTTCAACGATGAATATTAAATGATAATTTAGTAAAAAACAATGACACTCTTTTATAAACAGCAGCTAATTTCTTAATTCTCTAGAAAGAAAAAGATTACACATTATACACATTGCTCGGGCTAAGCCCTCGACAGAATTACGAGTTTGCTTGAGTACGATGAAATATCCACCACTCTGGAAAAACACCTACCGCGCGTCGCATTGGACACTTTCACATTTCATCTTTCACAGTTCTACTGAAACAGATAAGATAAGAATAATTTCAAAGAAAGAAAAGAAAATACAAATGTAAAATAAAATCGTTCATAAATATAAATATACAATATGCTAAATAAACTATCAGGGCCGACTTGTCATAAATTCAAAACATTGTTGACATTTAATGATTAAAATTGTGTCAAATTTTGATAGATTGAAAAGAGAGAAAATTATTAGGAGATCTCATATATAAATTTAGTGTCATAAGTTTAGTTTTCTTTAAGAACCTATTATAGTTAAAACTAATTTCAACAGGCAGTACTCACAAAAATACCTGAAGAATAATTTGTGGTTACCCTAGAATGTGTTTCTGGTAAAGAGGATAGAATAAGATGATTTATATGCATTACTCACCTTATTTTATCCTCTTTATCAGAAACAAAAACTATTAGAATAGCTTCACTGAAACGATAGACAATAATGACTTGTAAAGTATGCTTAGCCATCATTTAAACCAAAGAGAATATTCTCGACCACCCAAGGAAACGTCTAAATCTACAAAAAGTTCATCACCAAAGAAGCATCCACTCTAAGAAACTGCAAACAAAACTACAAATGTAATGAAAATGTCATTCAAGGGTTTAATTGGTAAACACAAATTTGAAAGTTGATAAATAAATAAATAAATAAATAAATAAATAATGTAGAGAAAAGGGGGATCTTCTATTCATCAATCGTAATGACATAGATTTACATGTTGTTTCGTAGCACAGCTAATTTCATCAGAATAAAATTGTTTTTACAAAATTTGCTGTACAATAAAATGTTGGTAAGCTACAAAAAAACATATCTAAGATCACCATACAGTTTAGACAATCTGGCAACCAGGGTAACCTTTGTTTTTATTACTGGAATTTGTTCGTTAGCACCCAAGCTATCAAAAACCGTTTTGTATCAATTTTGTTTTCCCCTTATTGTGACGTCATCACGTCACGTGACCGTTCATTTTGACTCAAAGATAAAGCTTAAACACAATATACCATTTGAAAGAGCGGAAAAAATTAGCTGATAAAATATTCGATGAGTATGTGCCCAAAACCTTCTGTTTTCGAGAAAAGTCGTCCTAAACATTGGTCACCTGATCATTAGCTGATGAGAAGTATTAGCGTGGAAGCTCTATTTTTGGGGGCTTTTTGGTCAATTTCAGTATAAAAAGGGCACCCTAGAAGGAAGTGCGTTTTAAAATGTTCAGATTTAAAAAAATTCTGATAATTCATAATGGAGTAAAGAAAATGATGCAAAAATCGTCAAGAATGCACAGGAGCGATCCGATGGGGTTAGACTTTCCCGGCACTGGCACTCCGGACACCCCTGCGTCAGTCATCTGAAAACTCGTTAAAAAGTTGGCGGATCGTGTATTTTAACACAACAAATTTACCGGATCGCACCTTT
>JAUKPT010000774.1:0-17836 GCA_032273505.1 Nanomia bijuga
CCTCCGGCGAATCAATAGAAGCACCCGGCGAATAGACCAAAATTTAAGTCAAAGCTCCGGTGAAATTCGCCGTTCGCCGGGTTAAAATTGAAGGCCTGCACAATGTGTCAATCACATTTCTTTTATAATAACAATCTATTGTGAAATTGCAAAGGAGTCTTACTCAACTGCCCACCCCTTCTTTCCATTATGAATAAATAATGCATAATATTTCGCAATTTCCATCTGGTTTTATATCTTTTATATAATGTAAAATCTAACTGCGCACTTAGTTTATATTATAATTATATTCCAAGAAAATCCAATTGTTTGGGCTAGAGCGACCTGGGCCCGGTTGTCCAAACGTTATTTAGCTTAACTGCTGTTTAACGCGAGATATTTCTATCGCAATTGAATGAGATACAATAGGCTTAAACAGTGTTTAGGTTAAAACAGATTTAAACATGCTTTGAACAACCGGGCCCAGATAATCAAATGTGTTGATCGAGTACCCCAGCCCAGTGCATATGTCAAGCAAACAGGTTTAACCCAGCGAACGGCAAATTCTGGTTGAGCTTTATCAAGACTATTCACCGAGTGCTGTATATGATTCACCATAGGGTGAACTGACTTCGAATCTAATATTTATAGAAAATTTCAGATTAGTCTATCGTTACTGTACGAAAAATACTCCTACTGTTCATTTGTAAAACTGAAGCACTGGTATGATCCCATCATTTCATCTGATGAAGAGTTTAGGTACCCCACGGCGAAAATAGTAGGAGAAAACACGCTCAAATTTGAAACACTTGACGATAACTCGAAAAATATTTATCGATTCTCATAAAGTTGTGTTGATCGAGCTCCCTCGTTCCCAAACCTCTGCCAATGAATCTATCATTCTATAGAACAGAGCTACTTTTTTCTCTTTGAATCAGGCATCCATTTCCTCTATGATTATCTACAGAGGGGTGTGTTAAGGATGTACCCCGCCCCTACATGTTAACGAAGTCATCATTTAGTAAATGCTTCTTCTTTTGTTGACATTGGATTAAACACATGCATAGAGATGAGGTGTTGGATCAATACCAGTGTCTCGAATGGCGCTCCATTCGTAAAGCGGGACGGCGCCTAAAACGGATGTGGAATTTGTTATTTCTTGCAAGGCGCATGTGTGTCCACAAATGATAAGAGAACAGTGAAAGTTTTACTGATGTAACTAGAATGCGTCCTTTTAAGAATAAGGGGAGTGAAGGAAATTTGCAAAACTCGGGAAATAGGGAAGAAACAAAGAAAATGGATTAAGAAGATAAGAAAATAGTGTGAGGAAGAAATATGAAGTTTTTGCAAAAATATTTCATCGGTCAAGAAAATCTTCAATTTTCAGACATGATTCATCCGCCCCCCCCCCCTAAATTTCAAAATTGCAAGAGAGAAATTGTTGCAAACAGATGGTGGCACATGCACAGTTATTATAACTTATCAAAAGGCCTTCTGATTTAACCTAGCGAACTGCAAATTTCTCCTGAGCTTTGAGTTACTATCAGGACTCGATATGCCTCGCTTCGACTCGCTTCAGGAAATTACGGAAATTCACCAACATTTCCCATTCGCCTACCATTATAAAAATTTCATTTACAAAACTGAACCCCTGCACCATATATATATATATCAAGCCCGATCTCATAAACGATATTACTTGACTATGAAAATCAGACGCTTCCGACCAGACAGACAGACAGACAGATCACTAATCCAGATTACACGCTTTTAACCTGTAACTCTTAAATTCTAGTTCGAAGTAAATCATTTTTGTTATCTTCGTATCTGATAGGGTCTGATATAATTAAGCTTTGTGTTTGATTCTGTGAATTAGCTTCGACCTGTTCGTTCTAATCCGCCTCAGATGTCAGTTTGTTTGGCTCCTTTTAATCAGCTCATGTCGATGCTGTCTGAACAAGTGAATTTTATAACTCTCCTTAACGATAGATGACATCTCAATGATATACGTGTGTAATACAACAGCTCTAGAGTACGTTGCCCTTATTGTAAAGGCAGGAATGGTTCGGAAGCTATGTTTGTATTGGGTTTGAAACTAAAAAAGGGGTTGAAATGCTCTGTAGATGTAATGGTGTAGGGAAGAACGAAACTGCAATAAAATGGTCCTAATATCTAAAACTATATTCACTTTTCCGAGTTACGTCACTAAACTCGGTGTTTGGAACCGCCAAAATGGTAGCTGTGGTAGCTATGATAGTGCAATTGTTTATTGCGCCTGTAAATTTTGTTAAATCGTCTTTCCGATCAATTTCCATTTGTAAAACATCAATTTATTTCTTCCATCTTAATTAATGAACAATTAATTACCCTAAAATTATCTAAAGTCATTTATTTAAAGTCATTTATTTTATTTTATTCTACGTCTTCATTTTTGATAGAATTTACATCATTGGTTCATTGGTTCATTTTTGACCAATCAGCTTCTTCATGATGTTATATTCAACAAAGCAATAGTCTAAATCAGATCAACTTTTGAAATGGTTTCTTACGAAAGCGCAAATTATTTTATTCTTTCTTTTCTCGAAAACCTTTTTCATCAACGATCTATGTGTATTTGATCTAGAATGTTCATTTTATTAGCCACCCCAGCCTGACTAGTCTTAATATTCTTGATAACCACACGAATCTCATCGTGTCTGCCCCATGTTTAAGCAGATTAAAGTCTTCAACTGCTCGCTTCTCCTCCCTGTATAAGCAACAAACTCAACACATGGAGAATGTTGTTACAAAGAGTTCATAGAGCTAGTTTCTAAAAGCGGATCTTATCAAACTTTGCTTTCTCTTTTTTTGAGTTGGGTCGCACTTCGTTTGAGAATCGATCGCTTCAATGTAGCGGCGCCATCCCTCTACTAGGTTTTCAACCACTCTGAAAATATTATCATAAAATGACCTATTCGTCTTTCGACCCCACAAATGTGTGATATTATGTATTACAATAAAACTCCAGCCCAGTCAGTGAAACTTATCGTTTCATTTTCGAATTAAATTTAGACGGAAGTAATATGGATAATAGGATGATTTTAAATGATGTAAGATACGAGATCTCAGTGTTAGGGCAGCCCTTGCTTATGCAAAACATGTAGCAACTATCCAGAAAAGTACAAGTGCATTTGAGCTTATTTAACTAAAAAGAAGACAAGATTTGTTCCCATGGTTACTTGTGGTTTTATGTACCAGCCTCCCGTGATTAACTGTTGATAAATAAATCAATTACCTCATTAAAGATGAAATCGATATATAATAAGTCTCATTTCTGATCTGATGTAACATTTAATGATTGCGAGCATAATTATTTCATCGGTACCCCCTCCTCTCTTCTAAGCCTTGCAAAAAGATAAATAAAAGGAAGTCCCTTTGGAATAAAGAGGGAGATATAAATTCAATATAAATGATAAGCCTTTAATTGAGATTTTCTACAAAATATCTACTGTTTCATTGGTTAAAAATGATGTCATGAAAAAGCTGATTGGTTAACTAAGAATTGTTTTATGGTTTTGCGTTCTATCAAAAAGAACATTTCTAATTTCTATTTGAACCAATCATACAATCAGAAGGTTTTTTCAGCCAATAAAATGACGAATTTTTAAGAAGCAAGAAAAAGAAGCTGGTATTTGGAATGGATAATGAGATATATTTCTCTGTATAATGATAATCCCTTAATTGCTAAGCAATCTTACATAAAGCGATGTTACCGCAATATTTTAGGAAGCATCCGTTACCCGAGGAAAGGGCTTATTCTCACAGCAAAAGGATTATGATCTAATTTTGGATAATTAAAGTCGATATTGATCCAGTAAGGAGGATAATTACAAATTATTTTACCATAACTGCGAAATGTCTACAAATGATAGATAAATGTGTCGTTTCATTGGTTGAAAGTTACATCATCAAGGTGTTGGAATTGGAATTAGCACTTTTCAGTTGTAACAAAAACAGAATTTTCATAATGTAACTTTCAACCAATCAAACAGTAAATCTACCTGTATATTGTATATCATCTGGTCCTATTCTACTGTGAAAAAGTCATTGCAGAACCTTATGGTCCTACAGAGTGTTCTGATTTTTGCTGAATGCGAAAAATCCCAATTTTGAGTTCTTTTGATGAAAGATTTAGTGAAATCACTTTAGCAAAAGGTATCTTAATAAAATATTTATTTGAAATTTAATTTTTTGATGCGTCATTTACTAAATTTTCAATCTAAACTGTGCGTTTTTTCTAAATCTTCCTGGAGTAACAAATCCACATTAATAATTCAAATCCGGTATTAAATATCCAGGTGTTGCATCAATAACATATTCATATTAAGCTTCTTAATTATTTACTTTTAGTGTGAACCAATCAAATTGTTAGCTTTTTAATTATTCATCTTAGTTAACCAATCATCATAGAGGAAATAAATACACATATATATATATATCTGTATAAACAAATTGTTTTTATCAGCTGGTCGTAACGAGTCGCCGATAAAATGTCATAATAAACCCTCATTATCTCCCTAAAATCTTATTAACTCCATTATATTTATAGAGATCAAAGTAATTATCATAATTAATCTTCAACATGATGAGTACCAGATATACTTGAGTTCCCACGCTCCCTTCAGTTATGTTTCCTTATTGTTTTGGTCAGGTGTTTAATCTTATTGTTATATGGAACCGATAATCGTATAGAAAAGAATAGAAAAGATGTTCCGAAAAGAAGGAAAACAACTTTTTTGTCTTTTCCCTTTTTTGTTTTTAGAAATTTTGTTATTTACTCGCGTTTTCTTATTTTCCTTGGAATAAGTCCAAAAATACTTTTTTTTATCGTGTTCTATTTTTTTCAACATTCTTTAAAGAAAAAAGTTCTTTAAGCAATTGTTTCGAAGCCTGTTTTGTACTTTTTTATCTACATTGTTCTAATAGTAAAGAGGACCGACTTTAATTCACTTTCCCCGACACTCATTAAGTTATAGAAAAATTGACGAAAATGTTTTTTTGACGTTTCGCACATACTTTAGGACTGGGAAAAAAATGGAATAAGCAATTGGCACTGATTGCGAGAATTTCTCTTATTTTTTCTAAAAAAACCTTGGTATATAGTTTAGGATATTATTTTCACTCTTGCTACTTGTTTATTCCTCTGGTACTTACAAGATAACAATTTTATCTGGCTGTTCTTTTTAGAAATTTAACTCTGCATTTCTGTTGTACTATGTTCACAAACTTTGTCCGACTTGAATTTGGCACAAAATTAGTTCTGCTGAAGAATACAATTTTGCTGAAATTCTTTCACCTCGAAGAATTCGTGCAAATATCATACTTTTGCTAATTGCGGTAGAGATCCTGTTAGTGCATTTGTACTCACATTAATTTCCGTTTTGAATTTATTAGCGAGCATACATTAACTTGGCAACTTACACTTTTTACTAATATCAATTGTAAAGAATAGTCTTTTCAGAGTCGTAATGCAAAAATAATCAAAGTATAAAAGTTTGTCAATACGCCTCAAGAAATGGTTTGTTTTCATGATTAGACTCAAAGACTCAAAGAATCAAAAACTGCTTATAGCCTTCCTTAACATATATCCTGGGTGGGCCATAGCTCACTCAGTAATTCCCTCGCCCTCTACCCCAGTAACCTTCACTATTTGCATTTGGCCAACTAAGTAAAATCTTGGTTGGTGAAATTACCATTACCGTTATCCTTAAAATTGGTAAAAATCTATCTATCATATCTATCTATTGTTTAATTCATTGTACCAATTATAACACTAAAAAAGGTTTGATTTCAACTTCGCTACAAACTCTCTAAATTGGGGGTGTTACCTACATTTTTAACAAAACCCATACTTTGGTCCCTATCCAGCTCTTTATCATATAATACAATTTTACGTACATAAACAGTATGTTTTATTAAAAGGTTTGAGCAATATCCTTGATACCTCCTAAAATAATAAACATTTATCAAGCCCCATAAGTTGGACCATGATCTCGAATAGTATGGTTCAACTACCTATACATCGTATAAATATGTATTATACTATAGCATTAAACATTGCTTAATGTCATTTAATGGACCTCTTAGTTACAACGTTGTTAAGCTTCTTGATTCCGTAAAAGTCCCCCTTACACCCATATGATCAAGGGCCATTAAAATGCATACAATAGGTAATAAAATCTATATCTCTAACTACATAACCACTATCTTTCATACTCTACTCTATAACATTGCTTCACACTGTATCATAGTTGTTAGACTTCTCTTTATTTCATGTTGCTTAGTAACAAACCGGATGTAGGTTGGTACCATTTTGAATACGAGGTATGCACTGGAGGCGTGAAGTTTGCGGAAAATCCCGCGAAGTTTGCGGTCGAATGCGAAATAAAGGAACAGAGAACAATATTAAATTATACGAAAATTATGAAGAAGAGAGATTGAGAGGGGAAATTTGTGAAAAATGAATCGAATATTTGTAGGCGTGGTGTTTTTTCTGAAACAAACCATAATGGTTGATATATAATTATTCAATACTGCGATATTTCTTTTCTTTTTGTGTTGAGTGTGTGCGAGGTGAAGATGTAGGTTGTGGCACGAAGTGATTTAAGGGCATGTTTTAAAGTAAAGGAAAATTTTGTGAAAACAAAAGGAAGGCACACACATACACACATACACAAAATCAAAGAGGGAAGAGTTAAGATAATATTGTACCTTCTAGAATTGCATTCTAATCATCGTGACAAAAATTGGAATTTTACAAAAATTGTTTTTGACGATTATTAGAGGAGCGGAATACGCGCAGACAAACAGACTGAAAAGAGTTTGATTATTCAAAATAGGAGTTTATTTTATGGTTAAGAATGTAATATATTTGTGATTAAAGCTCAATTCAATTATTTTCTGCATGGGCATGGTGGTTTGAAATTAGACAGTGACGTCTGGATGTGTTTTTATGTTGAGTAGGTAAGGAGGTTAAGAATTCTGAAACTTTTAGTGTCTTATTCCTATTTCTAATTTCCATACCATTTCATAGGGATTTATTGATACTGAGTAAAATTGATACTGCGTAACTACATAGTTCGCTATGATCAAACAAGATCCTCTCATTTTCTCTTTTACTTTACTTTGATTACTAAAGCCAAATAAAATTGATTATTTGTTTATCGTCAACTTCCCGCGTTATAAAAATATATGTTTTACGCATTTAGGAGTTTTTTTAAGAACAAAATATAAAATAAATTTAAATATGCATATTGCGCATTTAGTGCTTTGTCAATTTGACGTTTAACAAATATCAATTTCGTTAGGCCTGATATGATATCACTTTAATGGAGATCACTGAGGAACACTTGATTTTAAAGGGGTTTAAGACAGAAGCAACTAAGATAGTAAAACTTGAGGATATAATTGACTATCATTGATAAAAACTGTTTCAGTGGAAATGGGATTTGTAATCAAATCAATGTATTATCTTCAAAACAATTTAATGTTTTAGCATTACAAATGAGAAACATGTGCTTTCCTTTTATATTTAGTACGTTTAAAAGTGGTGAAATCTAAAAATTAAGAATTGATAACTCTATAATAAGGCATCCCTATTTTTAGTATACCACAGTCTAGGAGTGGGGTGTAAATTATGCACAGCTTTGGGTGAATTAGAACTACTTCTGAGTCGTAACTATGGGATACTCCTCGTTTTCTCCTTGCACTAACCTATTCTTAATATGGCTATTAATATGGTTCATCCACTTACTGCTTTATATGTAGCGCTTTAGATACTTTCTTTGATAACCATTTAAATTTGAGCATTTCATAAATGGTTCACGAAGGCCATCCTTCATTGAAAAAAGTACCTCCTTTGGGGTGCAGTGGCTATACTTCTCAGTCATGGGTATGGGTGTAAATTCATTCTATTTGTTCCAATATATTCCCCTTCCCATTTTGACATCTTTTGAAAAAACCAATCAAATTTATGATCAACGAAAGGTGCAATTTTTGCAGGTTTTTTGAGAGTTGTTAATGGTGCGGATTCAGATTTATTTCTATTATGAATTAACAAAGAATTTGTTATAGCTAAATATTTCAGCCATCTATGCTTTATTGTATTTCCATCTCATCTCGTCAAATATCAGGGATCTTCCCCATTTTACCGTTTACTCCACGACTATATTCCAACCTCTATATTGTATTGTTATCTCGTATATATCTCGCAATGAATTAATTAATTAACACCAAATCGAGATGATTAAAATTAAAATGTAATCCGTGTACTTCTTTTCAATATCGGTTCTGAAATGTCATCTTCTATTCCCACCTTGATTGGAGATGAAAGGTGATTTGGTTGTCGATACCCTTTGTATCTCGTTCGATAATATTGACGATCTGTAGTCCAAGAACACACACGGAGGAAATACAATTGTGTTGGAAATTTAGTGGACATGATACTCAAAGAGGTAAAAAATGTTGTTGATTTCTTGTATTTTTGTATAAATCATCGCTGTCTAGAGTTAGCATCAAAAAAGAAGCCAATGGCATTAAAATTAAAATTCTTTTTTGAAGTAAGTTCTTCATTCCACTTTTTGTAGCTACGGAAGGGAAATATTCTCTACCTGCAATTTTTGTCAAATTTAGTAGTTTGTCGGCAGATTTTCTGTCAATTTATGCAGTTTTCAGCCGCTTGAGAGAAGTAAAAACGTCAAAGACAGTATAATTTTGATCGACGTATCATCACATAATATTTGTGCAGGGGGTAAAGATCAAAGTTTTAGGCAGTAAGCTTCGAGATTATATGTGTTTATGCTGTAAATGCCGTCGTCTGCAATCTTCGTCTATTCGAATAGTCTGACCCATCAGGTTAAATGGATGATTTCATGAGGTCTGTCTACCACTGATTAATATTGAGTTGTTTAACAGACATTACTTATTACAACATATAGATCGTAGAAAAACAAGACCCAGTTGGGTTTTCGTTTTTATATTTGTTGTCTTTTGGTCCAGTTCTAATGAAATCAACCTGTCGAATTAAAAAGGAGAAAAGGGGTGTTTATTTTATACCGCATGTAACGCTTTTAACAACAGTACATGACTTTTGGAGTTAAAAAGGGCTTCAGAAAATGCCAAGGACTCCGGATAAATGGGACTGTAGAAAGAATTATTATACAAATAGTAAATGCAAATATATACAAAAGCTCTCTGCTTAACGCCTTATATTTTGCGTATACTTTAACTTTTGGATATAGTGGAAGTTAACTCCACTTCTTTAGTATGATCCAGAAATCAATTCCCCCAACAATTGATCTCTTTCGTGTCAATATTTTGGTATAGCAGTACGATAGCAGTCGTGCAGAAATCATGGCGTACTATATTCAGTTAGTAAAGTGGGCTATGCAGAGATACCGTGACCGAGAGAAAAAACATATTATGCTATACAACGGCATCCTATGCCTTACACTATATCTCAAGTCAACCGAATCGGCCAGCTCCATGTTAGGGAAATTTGTGTCATTTAGTCTTCTATATGTCAGAGAAGTTGAAACTACTATACCTCTAAATTAAAATATTAAGATTATCGGAGCGACTGGATATTGAACTCAGATTGCATATCTAGTATTGAATGGTGTTACTCTTAATCGCTCTTAACCGCTCGGTCATTCATCCATTATAAGTATAAACCTTGTGCTTATGCATGGCTGTTCAAGTGCAAGGCTTAGACTTAAAACTCAATGTACATGATGCAACAGTTAGAGGTTGCGTGAGCTTCCAACTCACAAGGGGAGGAGTACTTCGTTAAAAGCACAAGGCTTAAACCTTCGATCGTGCTGCTCATTATAAGTCTGCATGAAAAATATCAAATTGTGTGAAACGACAACTAGAATCGAGAGAGTAAGGGGGATAAGTTGAATACCAATTAGTGTTTTCCTGGTTCAAAACTAACATTAGTTTCTTTGGATTCGATAAATTTTCTTTATTCCACTGCAAGATGTTATGACAAAACAAGGAAAGGCGAATTATGTAATTGGTTGTAAGAAGCTTTTAATGACAAATCCGTAGACATATTTGAAGACTGTTCAATCATAATCACGCTCATCATCCTAATCATTGATCATAATCATCAATTATTATGTCTTTAAGTTGAATCTTCACCCGCCCCTCACTACGTAAACGTTTATGAAATAAAATGTTACAATATTGTATTTTAGTAGATTTGGCCATGAATTTGTGTTCACCGTGCGTCCACGAGATAAATTATAAAGCTAAATTGTGCGGAAAACGCCCTTTTTTTAATCTTGATAAAAGCTCTATTTTGCGAACGTAAATTCCTACTAAGCGCCAAATTCCACTCTGACTGAACTATATATATAACTTTTCTTTGATCAGCTTTCTATAATTCTTTCTGGCTGCATCAGGGAGCAAGAAGGTCGCGCTAATAACGAATTAGGCATTTTGAAATGGCGCGCTATAATTGATCAACTTTCTTGAGAAACTCATCATTTTGGATAGGACAGCCTTTTCTTTTATTCTTGGTGACAGTAATAGCCTGCATTCATGTTCAGTATGTCTGACAACACAGTCCACACATTACAATACAGATCAAGGCAGATTAAGTCAAAAAAAACTTTTTTTAACTACTATACATTTTTTTTAATGATCAGTAGTAACATTATTAAATTAGACAAACTTAAGTTTGAAAAAAAGGGGCTTCATGATATGAAAAACACATATTCTTTTATGATTTTCGTGTGTGGCTTATGAAGGAATTATAAGATAAAAAAATTACAAATCTTTACTTGGTTTTATGAAACTTTCTTCGTGTAACATTTTATTTTGGTTTTCATGTGACACTTTGTTTTGAGGATTTTTGTGTTTAAAAACGCAGATTTTGGCGTGTTTAAAAACGGGACGAGAAAGATTTCTTTTGAATTCTTTTCGCTGATGTCATCATGACGAAATGGAAGAAGGAAGAAGTCGCGGAAGAATGTGTGAATATCCACAACAAAAGAGAAGGTGTACTGAAACAACCAATCACAATCGAGTAAGATATATTTTTACACAACGATATCATATGAGAAACAAAACATCAAAAAGATGTTTTGATTGGGTTTTTATTTTGTAGTTGGTCTTTGGAGATATTGAGGTGGTGAGTTTTGTTATAAGCTGAAATTGTTAGCCTTCTTTTTACAGTGGCTGAAGTTTTATTGTATGACTATTTTTACTTTATTTTAACATTTAAAAATCATCATCTGCTTTTCTAACTATGAAGCTTGGACCAACGTTCATTTTTTTTAAATCATTTCAAAGAAGGGTTCATCATTTATTCTTCTTATTTTACAGTTGCATATTTCTGCATAGTTCATCTAACTTCGAAATGTTTAATCAAGCTAAGCTAAACTGGTGTTATTGAACGACTTAACATTCTGTTGACTTGAAATTGGTTGTGCTTGATCTAAGACCCACTTTTCTTGTGATCGACTTAATCTTCCATGTTTATTCCCATGTTTTGATCATAAAACCTAGCTTAGCAGCTGAAATGCCTAACATTTCTCCTAGGAATATCTTAAAAACGAGTGTAATCTATTTCAGAACCGCTAAAATACGACTCGAGTTTGAAAACGATAGGTATAGTGTTAAAACAACACTTTATTGTTGAGCTAATTCCAGGAGTCTAATTGTTCAGAAAAACCAAAAGTGTATAAAAAAATAAAATTTCCATTTAGAATATATTTTCAGTTAGTAAAAAAAGCTCTTTGTAGTTTTAAAAAAGGAAAAGTATAGAAAATTCACTTTGAAACGATCGGTTGACGATTGAAAAATAAAAAAATGAAAATTCTACGCGGAAATTTCTTTAAGTATTCTCCTTCAATTCCCATCTCCAACTTCTTGTTCTTTTTGTTTTTTGCTTCTTCTAGTTCACGATCGTTAACAAAAAAACATTTTCGAAAATATAAAAGGAGTTCATAAGATAAACATTAGCGCTAATCATCACACAACCTAATGAGCTGGTATAGAAGAATGGACGCAAAATTCACGTTTATCGTAAAAATGTAAATAGATCTAACTAGATTAGATAAAAAGAAGATTGTGATTAAAAACACGATAAGACGATATATTAGCTCCAATTTTACTTTGCTAATAACCGCGAAAATTTAAAGATATGTTAGTAATTACGTGATATTTATCAGTGATCGAACGTTACCAATTAATAGCCGTATTGTTTATTAATTAAGCTTTTTATACATAAAAGATCTTTTTTCTCTCTCTAATTTTTCCTTTTTCTAATTCTATTTCAAGGTGGAATATAGTCTAAAAAAACAAAGTGATAGTCAGTTTTAATATGCGAACTTATAATAAACTTGTCTGGAATAGAATTCAAATCTGAAATGTTAGATTTAGCTAGCAATTATTATTCTGAGAAAATCAAAGTTTTGGTTCATAACTCTATTCGAGTTGTTGAATACTGTATAGATATAAAGTCTGATGAGTGCTATGTTTATATGAGATAATTGTTTTTCTTTTCGATGTATTATAATTAAGCGAAGATATTAGAATTATTCTCTTTCTTCTATTTTTCCATTTCTTTCTTGGAACGAGATTATTTTTTTTCCAAGTTTCTTAGAATAGACAAAGCATCGGAAATGGCATTTTTCTCACAATCAACTGAGTAAACAAAAGTCTTATCATTTTTGGAATAAAGATAAAATGCTTTTTTTTATGTAATTTATTAGAAATGATACCATTTGTGAAATATAAGCTACTAACACTTTTTAAATTCAAAGAAAAATGGAAATTAAGAAAAAGAAAGAGAAACACTTAAAAAGTATCTAGATAAACGAAAAAAATTGAGAAGAATTTTATGTTAAAATTTAATCAGACATTATTTATGAGTTCGTTCTGCATAACATTAACTAGTATTAAACGTAGTAGAATAAGGTTTTGGGAATTTGTGTGGTATCTACAACTATCATGACTTGTCAAGGAAGGAAGTTTTTTATAATCAAAAATAAAAGGTAGGTTCAGTAGAGAACATTTTTATGGGTTTTCTGTTATATCTTTTATATTCATGGGTTGAGCGTTTTTCATCTGCATCATTAGGATTTTCGCTTATAACCACTGTGGGATTGTGTACAAATTATCGGTAAATTTGTTTTATGATTGGACGAAATTTACATCATCAAGCTTCTTATTGGTTGACTAAAAGAAATTTTCTTGATTTTGAGTTTTGACAACTCAATAAATAATGACAATTTTGAAACAAGCTATTCATGAGAATATAATTTTTAGCCAATCGAACGGTATATTTATCGATAACTTCGATAACAAATGTTTTATGCCCAAATATAATTATTTGAACAGATTTTTATCATCTTTTATGCACCTTATTGGATGCAATACAATTTAAGATTTTAATTGACTTAGGCAATAAGTCAGTGTGAACGAAAAAGAAAGTACTATTCATCAATATTTTTGACCAATCAAAATCTATTTTCAAAATCGAAACATCTAACAATTGCTCCGCGCGCGTGAATTGTGCAACTACAGCCAAAGTTTCATAATGTGAGAATATTCCTGCCACGTCAACTTTAGGTATGTCATTCTTCTGTTGACATTAGTCGCGCGATGAAAGAATTTTTTGCAAGGAGACGCTCTAACGATCATATATTTATTTATTTATTGATTACCGAGCAAATACCGTCATAGGTTCACATTTTCCCGTCTGCGAAGAACATTCTGTCGGGATTAGAAACGCGTCTCTACGCTAATTGCTAATTACATTAAAAAAAAATTGTCTATGTCTTCGTGTGCTAATGATGTGTTTTAATGTATTTGTAGTATTGTGTTTGATATAGTTGTGTATGTTTGCCGAACCGTTTTATAGTATACCAGCGTACTTGGATGGATGTATTCAATTTTGGTATGTTTTTTTGCTGCTGTTTTTGTTGTTGTTGTTTTGGTTATTGTGTCGTTTTCGTTTTTGTTGTAGCTGCTATAGCTGTGTTGAGTATGTTTTTGTTATTTCTGGCCGTACATGAAAAGCTCTGTGAGTTTATCTTTTTTGGTAAGAAGTATATGTATTAAAATGTACTGTGTCTTATTGGAGAACCATAAGTTACTGTAAGAGCTTTTCAAGTGCGACATTTCTATTTGTTAATTTTGTACCATTTCCATGTCGAAAACAGTTTAAACGCATTTTTATATATATATTCAAGAGAAATAACTTTTTGTGGTATTATAAGTTCAATATGGCACAAAATGCAAGAAAGCCCCGAAAATTTCTTAAATCATAGAGCGCAGTCAAGTCTTCAACTCAACAACGTTATAAATAATGTTTCATCTGATTCTGTTAAAAATTAGTAAAGCCATGAAAAAAAGTTTCGCATTCCTTATCCACATAAAAACCCTTTTCCAAAAATTTACTTTTTTGAAAAGAGGCCCTGAAAAGAAAATGACCTAAACTCATCATCTGCATTTATGAGGTATTAGGTTATAGTAGGCGTGGTTTTCGACCAGCTCACGTGTTTCAACGATTTAACTTTTCAAGGCAGTTTACTACTTAGCCATTTTAAGAAGGTATTCTTGATGTTATAATTTACTTAAAACTTTAAAATTACTTTTTGTGTTGTATACATTCATTTTATTTCGCTCACGGGAGCACGCGACGAAATAACTTATTTTTTCTGGTGTATCAGTCGAAGAAGGGGAATATGAGGAGAAAGGTAAATTAAGGCCAAAGAAATATCATGTTTTGTGTGTAAGAGTAGAATAAAATTATTACAGCAATTCGGGTATCGAATGTTTTTAAAATTAATGATGACATTTATATCATCATAGAGTATTAGAAAAATTCATTTTTAGCCGAGCAAAATTACAACTATACTTTCTATTTTACAATGTGTCATCGCTTTTTTTTTATTTGTAAACAAAATTATACAATTATAAGTAGAAAATAGCTCTAGATCTACTCATTTTGCCATTTAATTTTTAGAAACTAACTTCATCATGTGTAAAATCCTTTCTCTCTATAAACAATACCAAATTTTTAATGAAGAAAACAGGTTTAGTAGCACGATTGCTCTTCGTTTATTGGTTTTTCTTGAAATGAGAGTAGGTGTGCCATAATCATAACAGCTCATACATCTGCCATTCACCATCGTCGGAAATTTGTTCTAATAATTGTGAACATATGTACCGAGGCTGCCGATCTAGTTTGTAGATAAAACATCAATATCACCATACCAGTGTTTTTAACAAGAGTACTCTCTTATACCAACCAACTATCTTCTATATGTTCTAGAGTTCATCTAAAAACTTTGTCTAATTTAGACTATTTGCTGTTTAAATATTACATCATGAAGATATGTTCATTGGTTCACAAAAAGATTTCACCAAAACTTTCAGTTTAACCACGGACTCCTAGAATTCTAGTAGTCCGTGGTTTTACTAAATCTTCAATTTTTGAATCAATCAAATTGCTGGTGACGTAATTTCCAACCAGACAATAGTCTGAATTATACAGACTTTTGAGATGATTCTTAATGAGACTACAGAGAGGCCGATCAACGATCAACGATCGGAGAAAAATTGTTAATGATCGGACAACATTCGATCCCACCGATAATTTAGATCAGCCCAATTTCGACTGAACTATTATAGCTCCTGTCACTAGTTTGTGTGTATTCCATTGTGTCTATACTACATGCTAGTTCAATATAAGTAAATTTTATTGTTCTTACGAAGGTTAAGGTCAAAATGTGCACAATCTTAAGTGATAAGTGAAAATTGGATTATTTTCATCAAGTTGATCGGACTAAATTCATTTTAATTGGACAAAAACGATCACTACCGATCACTACCTTAATTTTGTTATAACTAACCCTATACTATGTATCTATGAAACATTTGCATCTATCTTACATTCATCCCTATCTATCACAATTTCTCACTCTTCGCCAATGTAATCTCAGCTTCCTTTTAAAACTTCAATCCTTATAAGGAACATTCCTCGCAAGAACTATATCTTGAACACAACCCTATACCATTGTGCATCTTTATCTTGTTGGCATGACCTTTCTGTCTGTAAAACCTAGTAACCTTTTTGCTAACATTCATGATCATCCCAATTGTTCATGAGCTTCTATATTTTATCGTTGTACCTTAGCATACGCAGATAACTCTAAGAAGAGTTAATACCGTGATACCGCAGATAGCTTTATCCGTATCTAAACCTACCGTAGGTGAAAGTCACTTCAAAATATCATTCATCTTTCTCGAAAATCCTTTACAAATCCAAATATCCACAAAACTCCAATACAAGTCCCAAATCTCTCGTACGCTTACTTTAAAAGTGACTTAACCCTCGCTTGCGTCAATATGTATAAGTCTAACGTGACCGTTATGTCTGACATGTAACACTGCATGTATGTATACGTCTCTCGTGTCATGCAACCTGGTAATAAAACAAATAAGGCCATGAATAATTCATCAAATCAAATCATCTGTTTAACTCAACCCGTTTTAATATCCATCGTATCCTCGAAGTGGGTGGAGGACTTTTTAATTGAAGCCCTTATAAAGGGGGTGTCTCTAATCACACCATTTCACAAACATTAAATCCATTCATCACCTTCCCAGAACAATTCAAACAATGAGATCTCATGAATTAGTAATGAGTGGTTACTAACTTGGTTGCTGTTAGTAACCATTTTCTTTCAACCCATTTCGATTCATGTGCAGTTCCTGTGTGTTTAGTTTATACTCCCCTGTGTATTCATGTAATTCCCATGTCTCTACGAAGTATTCCCCTCCCAACACTACATCAATTAGTGCGTGCAAGTTAGAGCAAGTGACATTATATATGTATAGATAATTGATTGAAGTGAGTGGTGTATGGATGCTGGAAAAAAGTTGACTAAAAAAAGGCTAAAAGACTGAAAGAACTTTCTTTAAGTGTGCTTGATATTCTGGATTTATTATTTGTGGATTTGATATTATTTGTCATGAGATGAGGTAATCGGTTGGTATCTTCATTTAAGTCCTTTTTACAAGGCTTCCCCATTAGATGTTTGATAAATAGGGATGATTTTGTTCTAATTATGGTTCAGAGCACGGCCAGCTAAAGGATACGGCCTGATATGTTACAGCGGGTCAGATGGGTCAATATCTCAACAACGGCGCAAGACATAAACTTTTTACTTCACACACATGATATTATGACCGGTTAGGTGTCTCATGCCAAATACAAAAAAAATTCGGGGAAAAATAGGGAAAATATGGGAAGTTTCTTTTTTCCACTAAATACCATATAAACGCTTCATTTCTAATTTCTAAATGTCATTATTTTGCATACATATTGGGATATTCTAAGTCCAGTTGTGTACTAAATCTTATCGTCTCATCTTGCTTTGTTCTTTTTTATTGATGAAAATTTTTGATAATTGGTAATGGAGTAATCAACTTGTAAATATTATATATAAGAGACCTTTTTACTATAATATCAAAATGTAATTAGAATGCATGGCAAATATCAATGTATCATGTTATTATAATTTTTACCTCGATCATTTCTATAATATTTTTGATTGTTGTTATGTAGAAAGTACAGACTTATAACTGTGAATTGTTTCTTCGTTCAGAATTTCTTTAAACTCGTGAAAAAGAAGAACCGAATACAGTATATTGACATAATTCTGTATACAACTTAAACTTTTTGGCATGAGACCCCTAACCGGTCATAAGATCATGTGTGTAAAGTTTATATCTTGCGCTGTTGTTGAGATATTGACCCATCCGCTGTAACATATCAGGCCGTATCCTTTAGCTGGCC
>JAUKPT010000775.1:0-17543 GCA_032273505.1 Nanomia bijuga
ATATATTTCGAGTAATAATAATGGGGAGGATATGTGTTCGTAGAATGCATATTGTGATGACAATAAGTTTCGAAATATCGAAATTTTGAAATTTAGGTGCAAATTTGCCGAACTAGTTGACAAAAGAACGTATGCGTGCTAATTGGAAACTGTATTATAGATATCGGAATATCGAACATCAGAGTTGTAAAAAATCGGAATACTCGAACTTCGGAACAATGCTGCGTATCCCGGAAAGAGTGCTTTGAAATTGAGAAATTCGTATTAGTGAGTGTTTTGGATTTCATCGGAGCAATAGTAACTATGGATATCAAGATTTTTTCGGAACTTGATTTTTTTAGGTAGGGCTGCCAAAACAATCACAGAGCTGCTTTGCGGGTAAGATTCTCAACTCACCGTTATAAGGCAAAATTCAATAACAATGTGAAATCAAAAAATATAAAGCCATGATGAAAGGACGAAAATGAAAAAGAAAAAATTAAAAGAAACTTTACTTACCAGAACTCTTGTTAAACAAAATACCCCCATAGACATCAACATGCTTTAACATTTTTACAAAAACATATAAGTGCTCTACAGTAGGAGAGAAAACAAAACCGTTTTTTCTGATTCATATGAGAAATTGTGGTCGAAAACAGGAAACGGTTTGACCAGAAGTTTATCCAAAAAAACACTTCATTATCCCTTAAATCACTGAATCGCATGTATTAATTTTGATATAAGAGTTTCAAGGGCATAAAGTGTGGTTTTGCCAACAAAATATTTTTCTAAAAGTTTAAGACGGGTTAAGTTGGCATTTTAGGAATGTTTGTTAAAAGTGTCTACATTTAATCGGAAAATACAATGTTTGAGTGGTTAAAAATTACATCATTTTGTGTGTTACTGACAAATTCTAAAGCTTTAGTCTTAACATAACATCGAATTGTGACATTTTGAGCTGAACCAATCTCATTAATGATGGCACCATTTTTAACAAATCAAACGACAATTAAACCGAGTATTTGCAGATCCATTCGAATGTGTTAAAGTGACATCAATTTTATCATACACCGTGTTTTTTTAAGAAGAATACCGAGGTTAAAATGCTTGAAATCATCATTTAAAAATAGTTTTTTCGAAGGTGTATATCATCTCCGGTTTTTCAAACCATTACCCACCTTTAAGGAGTAACATTTTGCTGTGATATGAAAATCTTCTCTATAGTCTGTTTCAGATTCTGTGAGACTGAGACGGAAGTGTCAATATTTCAGGTTTGCCATGATCGTTTTTCATCCGGTTTTCGGGAAATGGAAAAAGAATTTATGGGAATAAAAGTCAGAGAGAAAAATATCGGAATAAGTCTATTTCTGATTTCCTTGACAGGTGTAGATGCAAATTATAGTAGATGCAAATATAGTAAATGCAAATTATTCAATATGGACTTTAATATATTATAGTCTTTTGGTAATTAAGAGAAGAACATTGGAAAGGAATGAAAATTTAAGAAAGTAAAGAAAATGGAAAAAGAAGGATGATTAAATTGAAGCAGAAAATAAAGACAAATGAAAAATATGCTATTGAAGAGATAATTGGTCTTTTTTAAAACTAGGCAGGGAATCAAATTGTATGGTGGTCGATGTGAATTGTATCTATCAACTTTACTGGTAAATGATACAATTGTTTCGATGAATGAAATGTTAGTGTAATTGCATTTTAAGACATTTAAGACATTTAGTTTGTTTTTTCAAAATGGTGGACAAGGTATCAGACATTTACGAGTCCTGATTTTCAAATTCTTATTTAGCAAATTCCCACTCTGGAAAGAAGGCCAGGTATACCCCAAAGTGATTTAAATGTGTCGTGATAAGTGAGTAAGTATGCACCCTGTGGTAAGGGAGGAGTGAGTATAATGCAGCTGGAGGGAGGGTTTGGGGGCTGTAACCCCTACCCAACGGGGGTCCAGGAGCGGACCTTATGCCCGAAAAGTGATTTTCCGACACCATTTTTAATTTTAACAGGATAAAACCCTGAGATAATATATTGCTGCACCCCGTAAAGCTGTTGCATTGATGTTGTACCCCGTACACCTCAAGATTTTTACTTTGTATCCCAAGATCTTCACAGATCTGCACTTCTTTTCAGAGAGGGCAAATGCAGAAAAGGATTTTTTCTAACGAATTTTTGTATTTTCAATGAAAGAAAGTATCTCCTGTTCATACTTTTTAGAATAACTCGAAAATGCGTTCTAGATCTAATATCTCGAAAATTTTGATGAATTTGTCAGGGACAAGTCAGTGATATGTCAGAAACAGTTGCTATCTTGTTTGTATACCATTCAATTCTAGTGCAAATCTGTGTAGAATCAATGCGTCAATAATATGTATTGCATCAAATTAATGACCTGAAAACATTTCTAAGGATGAGGGGGATGTTTTTCTCGTCTTGAACAGGAGGATTAAAATAGGGGGGAGCGGGGTCGAAATATTTGCCAAAAATGATCGCCCTGGTTCCGTAATAAAAAAAATCCAACACCTAAAATGATAAAAGATGGAGAGTGGAAAACCTTTTCAAAGAGTTTCATCAATCGATGCAAGATTTGCGAGCTTTTCTATATAGATAACATTTTCGTGAAACTGAAGAAATTGATAAACAACATGGCGTACTTAACTACAGGACATCCCAACGTGCAGGTAAATTTACGGAAAGTACCTTCCCGGTATTTTCTTCACCTATTTTTTAAGAGTGAATTGATATTAGTAAAGAATTAAATTTTATACAATCGCCAAGAACTTTCAATTTCACCTAAAGTGACATAAAACACTAAGAAATATTGTGATTTCTAATCTTGGCAGGGCAAAGGTAACAACTTAACCTATACTCGTTCCATTTTTTGTGAAAAACGGGGTTCGCAATCAGAAGATTATGAGAAAAGTCTGTAAAAAATAAAATGAAATTTAAATCTTATACATTCTCATTTAACGATATATCTAGACGGCGATATAAATTCACTCTGAAAAAATTAGATCAAGAAAATACCAGAAAGGTACTTTCCGTAAATCTACCTGCACAATGGCATGTCCTGTGGTTAAGTACGCCATGATAAACAACCATCGAAACCATATCGAAACTTGCAATAAATTAGGATTAAGGATAATGATTTATGTCTAGAAGCCTAGAAGCTGGACGGAAATATTTCTTTACAAAAAAAAGTAGTATATAGTATGTTTTGTAAAAGAAACCGCAAAAACATGCCATCAAATCATTCAATGCATTATATTAGTTGATGTTTCTCATCGTCACATGCATTTCCCGTGTATCGAAAAATATTATTTTGGGAACGTTCATTACTACGTAACCCAAAAAGTAACGATTAAAAGCAACCATATGTAACCAGACGAAATCGTAGGCCATATACCTATCTTCATTTAAGTAACCTTTTAACCCTATTCTTCCTGGCCTTTTTATGTACGTTAGAGTTATGGGGGGAGTAAAAACTTCTGTAAAAATCACGATGAAGTGATGATAAAGTCAACATTTATGTCTAGTTTATGAACATTAGAAAACAATTGGAAAACTGATAAATTTTCGCTAGTGTCAGCATTTTTTTGTCAATTTTTCAGAATTTTTTTACCACAAATTGCCAAATTTCAAACAGCCGTATCATATGTTCAGATTATCCAAATTTTGTGAATGACCCAAAAAAAGAAAGATAATGGATAGTAGATTGCCATAAAACACAGACCCACCTATGAAGAATAGGGTTAACGAATTGGGATTATCAGTAGCAAGTATAATTTCTAAACTCTTCATAACTGTTCCTGATTTTTACGATATGGGTTAGATTAAAAGAACTACCTTCACAAAATTCTCGACCTGGAAGAGGGGTAAATCACTCTCTGAAAAAGCGTACGATATATATTTTTTAACAATAGGATTTCAATGAGATTTCAGAGGAAATAATATAAATTCTTGTAGAGGTGTACGAGACTTTTTAAAATGAGTGATTTACCCTTCGCTCGACCTCTGTAATCAAAACAGGTAAAATACAACCAAGTGATACACTACCATTTTAATGATCATTGCGATAATATCACGGACTATTTACTTATTAATCATTGTAGATAATCTTCTGATTATATGTGTCAAGAAAAAGTTACAGGAAGTTGATGAAAATGTCTGTAGAGTTTAACTTGATACCGGAAATGTCAGTTTACTAAATAACCCAAAATGATTTATGGATGTCAAAAATCAAATTTAAACGTATTTTTGATAAATTGATTTACGAGAAAGATTTAATTTTCCTGTAGAAGTGGTTTTCGGAATTAATTTTTTTTTTCATCCAAAATATATATTGTTTGGAATCGTGGTTTTATTCTCTGTTGTAATCTCAACCTTGAAAACCAATACCATAAATCCGTGACTCCAATGGCGCTGGATAACAGGTTGTTCAGTAACTGGACCGACGGACAAATACCACTAATGTGTAGCTATCATAAAAACACGGTTTTAATCAATTAGAAAAATTCTCTTTGGATTTACCCTCTAAAACTAGAACTATGATAAATTATATGATTCACAGGAAAAACATTTAATTTTATAACACAAATTGACTTACTAACCGGATAAAAATGTAAGATTTTATCAAACCATCAACAAATCCAAAAAGTTGGATCTTGGATAACACACATATTTATCGGAGTGATATCAAATACGTCATATGGCATTTTGATGACGTCAAAGTCTGCTAAGTTACAACATTGATGTGTATCTATCTATTGTGAATAATGAGGACAAAAATGGAAAACACTTTTAACACAGCAAAGGTTCTTAGTGAATATTGTTTCCAAGTAATAGAAATAAAATAGTCTCCAAATACGATGATCCTGATTTTTTTTATCAATTTATTATAATTATTCACCTTTCCGTCACTAATCTTAATGTTTGGTACCGCCAAAATGGTAGCTGTGGTAGCTATGATAGCTAAGAGCGCATAATCACGAGAAAGGCATTTATTTACAAAAGATTCCACACGTTTTAAAAATTAAGTTTAATGGATCTCTAAAAATAAAGTCATTTTCAATTTTGACGTAAAATTGACATCATTGGAAAGAGGAAAAAAGGCCCTTCCTGTGATATAAAGCTCACATTGCTTCGATGTATCTTGTATTATATTCAGTTAAAGTTTTCAGTTTTCAGTTTTCACTTTTCTAATACACACTGTAGCTACCATTTTGACGGTTCAAAACATTAAATTATGTCATCAGTGACGACACACGCTGGAAAGGTGAATATCACTGCACTCAATAGCTAATACGACCAGCTTCGTTGCTTGCTATTGTATCGATTTACAGTATAAGGTCGAAATAAATCAAAAAAATGATTGACTAAGGGTGAATTTGCCGTTTAATTTCTGGAAATCTCATGATTCAGCACTTGTTGGTTTACTAATAGATATTTTATCGTTATGACATTTAAGATATCGATCCAATTAGATTTATGATATCATTTTCAACTAATCAAACGGTATCTGCACAATTAACATTTACAAGATAAACAAATCTACAAGCAAATAAACAAACAAATAAGATGTTGAAGAAATTAACGTTTTAGCAAGAAGAACATGTTACCGAATAATAACAAAATTATTTAACATTTTAACATTTATCTTTCTTCAAATAATATCCTTTTTGTTCATTTTTTTTTTCTTTATGAATTTGCATAGTAATTCTAACCATCTTTAAAGGCGGAGGGAAAGTAGGGGTCCTCATCGACGCTTCGACGCCCAAGAAATCCTTCCTTTGACATCTGACGCCTTTAAAATCATGCCTGTGACGTCCGACGCCAGGAAAAAGATCTTGTGTTCGACGCACGACGCCTTTAAGAAAAGCCAAAATACACCCAATGCCAAAACCTATTCCCTCCCCCAGATAAGTATAACCAACTCTGTCGATGTTTATGCTTAACACTCTTAAAGTGTTAATGTTAAAGGTTAATAGCTGTTGCATATGGTATTTTCTAAAATAGAAAAAGGTATGAGTGATACTGAAAGAAGACGAATGGGTTTCTCTGCTAATTCAATTATTTTGAGCTAATTGTGAAGACGAATGAATTGCCTATAAAGTTTCGATGTCCATTCATAAATTGAGTTAGATCTAACAGAAGTCTCACGTTTATCTTAGTACAACGGCTTGCAACAATTCAGTTTATGCGACAAAACCGAACGTTATAGGAGTCATGCAAAAACACTTTGGAGCACTTATGGAAACAAACTCCATTTAATTACAAGGCATTCAACATAAAAAGAGTAAAGTGGTTTCCACGCTCGAAATTTGAACTCGATTTGTTTGGATATATGGTGAAATGTGGCAATAGAAAGTTTCTCTTGTATCAACAAGATAATGATAAATACGTTAGCGGATTACTGTAAATGGATACAGAGTTAAATACAGCGTCAAGAGACAAATTATAGTACTGTTTGAACGTAGATCTCTACAAAATAAAGTTGCAGTTGATGTTTTCCCTTCCCGTTTTCATCTAAATTATATCTATTCATTATTATCTATTTAGGGGCCATACATTTAAGACGTCCCCTTCAAAATAGTGTTCCGGGGTCACATCTAAAACAATTGAACTCTAAAAACAATTGACGTCTTAAATTGAATGCACCGCTCCCTCACCCAACTTAGAAACGTCTTAAAATGGTCCCTTACAATGTCAACTTGGATAGAGGCAGTACATATTGAGCTCTACTATCGGGAATAGATTAACGTGTACAACACACACCATAAGGGAAACACTTATGATCCATTGATAAATCATTTTAAATTACGGGATCCAGGAGGAATTGAACTCGGGCTGCTCCTGTGCGAAACCTATGGTTTAACCAGTGAGCTATATTCGGTTTATCTTTTATCGTTTATACTTTAAAACTAACAGCTTATAATGGTTTTTGGAATATTCTCTAAATGATAAATTCGCCCTAATTCTGCCACAATGATTTACGAAGTCTTTTGTCAATTTCGCCCGTACAGTCTACGCAAATTCTACGTATGGTTCTTCTATAATTATTCTTGATAACGCCTTAAGATCAACATTTCCTCATCGACATAATTCATTAAGTTGTGTTTGGATTACAACCCATCGATAAGGTTAATATATTAAAATCACTTTCTAAAGGTCATATTTCAAGATCACCCCTGGTCACACTAAAATTAAAAGGTTAAAAGACACTGATATGTGTGTGGTCAACTATACTACAATCAATATTTAATCAAAACTAATTCCAGATATAGACGCGTTTAGTTTGTCAATTTTCAAATATTACCAGGTTGGCAATTAAACCATTGTTGTTTTTATCCATTGCATCTTAATTAAAAATATGCAAAGTCTCCTTTTGTTTTTAAAATAGATGTCCTTTAAGTTGCCTGTCTCAGTGCTTCTAAAAGTGGACTCTAAAAGTTTACAAGGGTTATTTTCTATACAAATATTAACCAATCAACTTGAGCGTCAAATATGATCATGGTCAAAATTCATCACGTAAAAAGTCATTTTTAAAACTTTATTCTGAGCGAAAAATACACATCCTTTAGAACATCATCATATTAGCTCTTCAAAGTAAATATTGGATCAAACAAAATAATCATAATCCTAGATTTCGAGAAGAAACATCTTCATTGACATTTTTAAATCTTTGCTTTTATATTGAGTTAATAATATTGACATCATCTTCTCAATTTTAGTTATCGTTACCACCACGCATTTAACTACGACGAAGGATGGCCACTCAGATTAATGTTGTCGTTCACACCTAGATATGAATATACAGTTTAACTAGATTGAATGCGCAACATTATCCACAAGATTGAAATCTTCCAAAACAGTATAATCCAGTTCATGAAGAACAAGAGAATCCCTGACCATGTTAAAATTGAATACCTAAACAGGACGACAAACTTACCACTTATCAAAAACATTATGGTAAAGAAAACAGCGAAACTCTATGGATATACAAACCGATCTATCTCTGATCTTTCTCGACTTTGTCATGAACGCATGACGAAAGGAAGTAGAAACAAAGGAAGACAACGAAAAAGATTGATAGACAAGATCTTTAGTTGGACGAACAAACCCATGCTTCCATAGATCGGGTTTACAGGAGGAGAATTACTCATTTGCGGAATCTTGCTTAGCTGGAGATAACGAAACAACATAACAACTAGATTTATTTTTCCGACAATAATCCAACATTTAATACTAATTGGTCCAAATTCTCACTAGGTTGACTGAAATTGTTGATAGAGGCTCTTTTTTCTAAAAGAAAAGTCCACGCAGCAATTTCAGCAAATCTGTATACTTTGGAATCGTTTTAGTAATTGATACATTCAGTCTTTAGGTAAACATAATGGTTTTAACTTAGTCTTGTCTTATTATTTATCTTAGTCTTGATAGAAAAATTTATAATGTTATGTAATTTGAAGAGTTGTCAGAAATAAAGATAAAATCAGATGGTTAGTCTAGCAATTGTTTCCTACTGCCGTCCCTATAAAAAAAACTTTTCGGCGAACTCTTTATAAATTTCTATGCTTATAGTAGTTACACTTACCGTTCCTCACCTTAATCTGACGTTACCAAATCAGCCATGGAGACTCAAAACTTAAAACCAAATAAACAAAAAAACAAACAAACAAATAAGCAATACCTGAGAATTTCTTTATTTTGTTTATTGCGAACGTTTTAACTCCAGGTTAATGCCAGCATCGTATACCTACGAGAGAAGACAGCACAACAGAATATCAATAACAGTACAAACAAGTTAAAGGAGTGAGTTTATACTGTAAACTCATTATCCCAATACGCAAGTATGAGAGTAACTTAAGGGATGGTTTACATTGAACGAAAAATTAATGATCAGAGATTAATTGATTCTGGAAAATATTATCTATTACTCTCAAAAAGTTTGAACATCCATAGGGAATCAAAAATGGCCGATTTTGTATGATTTTTCTTTTCTTTTTATAGAATGGAAGCAAATTCTATGATTGTACTGAAGAAAACTTTTATTTGTGGATTAAAAAAGGAAATTTATTTTGCGGAAAAATAATTGACTTCAAATTGATCAAGAACACAACCAAAGCAAAATAAAAGTCATTTGGTCATATTTGAGGTTCTAGAAAAATGTTGTAGTGTTCGAGTTATAGAGAGTAAATATGCGAAGGAACAAAATAAATCGTTCGACTTAAGAAGATATTCGAGTAGTAGAGAGTTTTTTATTAGAGTTTATTAGAAAATTTTCATCGTGCCAGCAAAACCGTTCGAGCATAGGCGTATGGCAAGGGAAAAATTAGGGGGGCTGCAACATAAAGTATGAGCTGACAAAAATGATATATATTATGTTGATCATTAATGCTTTTAGTATTACAACCAGCCATAGTTAGGCGGCGAAGGAAATTATAGCTTTTAGATTCATTAAAGATGTCATTTTAGCCATTTTATGCAATTACTTTTGCCAAAGAAAGGTTGATTTTGCCCGAATTTCTACGGTTTTTAATCTCACTGGGGGCTGCTGCTTCCCCTGCCTCCCCCCTGCCCCCCGCCTCGTATGCGTTCGAATTAGGGAGAAATTCGAGTTTTAGAGAGTCGAGTTATGGATAGTCCACTTTATAATTAAATAAAAATTATGGAGTGCTTGGGGCAAAGGTGTCTTGTGTAGAAAACAATATGAAACATTTTTCTTTTTATTGTAACATTTTTGCGCCCGAAGGGGCGAGTGCTCCTTTTTTCTATTATTTCAGACATTCAGAACTAACTCGGCCAGTGGGAAATTTACCCTAAACTTCGAGTGAACATCAAGTTCGTTCATTCACCAGTTGTTGTTTCCGATTCGCCAGAAGTCGGACGTTGAAGTGTCTCTCTTGACTTTGTAACAAAACGCCCGTGTAATTCGCCCGTGCTTATTCAGCAATATTTCACATTTGTCTACCATTATGAACATTCCTTTGCATAGTCTACGGCTCAGACTTGATTAGGCACCTTATATTACTGTAAATTTTGAGCAAAATATCGCTATTCAACTCACCAAACCGATCAGACATTTACCACAAATAAGATTTATATATCTCCTTCAATTTTATGATTAAAGACTATTACATTTTGCTAGAATTTAGATGCCCAAGGACACATTATATCGTGCCGGCACCCCAACAACAAGCAAACAAATAACTTTTACCTTTCCTTAAACGTTTTCTATCAATACATTCTGAGAGGGGATATTTCATTTTGCTTTTCTTACAATTATTGACTAAATATATTTTCTTAGAAAATGTGAACTATGCCTTAACAACAACTCGTGAAATGGGATGCCTGTTGTAGTTATGTAATGCATGACTGAACGTGACATTTGGTCGAGGTAATTGTTGAATTCCTTAGAGGCGACAATGAAGTGAGTCCTACAAGAGATGGGATAACCAACCAACTCCAGTTGTAATCATTTCCCCTTTTTTGTTTATCCAACACATCGTTATTATTTCTATTGTTATTTTTATCTCTACATCCAGTCAAAAAGGTTTCATTAAGGGTAATTATATAGTTTCGATTTTGGAACGTTTAGGGCTCAACATTACCGTATATTTTGTTTTGAGCCCCTGCAGTTCAAAAATAAAGTTAAATAGAGTGTAAACCACTAGACAAGAAAGTGTACGGAATTCATGAGAATATAGCAGAATATGATTTCTTTAGATTGATGTGAAAATCAATAGAATATTCAGAAATATTGTACAAGATTGCTATTGAGTTAGTTTTCCCCTTAATTTTTTACAGCTCATTTTTAAAAAGCCTTGCATCTATCAATGTCAGATTGCGTATTTGAAAAAGCAATACGATTGAAGTTACTATTTTTTTTTTCTTTTCAACTGTAGCAACCTGTATTTCCCTCTGTCTCAATACTAGAAATTTTCTACGCTTGTCCATCAAAAGTTACGAAATCAAATAGCAGATCAGCCATTCTTAAAAATGACATGATATTGAGTGATATAATTCAACACGTGCGTATATGGTGTATATGTGTATATTTGGTTGAACCAATCAAATTTCTGACGATCTAGTTATCAACCACTATTCAAAAGACAATATTAGCCATGAACCAACATTTTGAGCCATGAATTACTTCTTTTATCAAAAATAACTCGCCGCAAGCCACAAACCTCAAGCCGAAGTTTTCATAGTATGGTGGCTACAATGACAGACGTCTGTTCATCATTTTGTGACATTTTGGAAAGTAACTATCAAATAAATGACAAGTTAACTACACAGAACAGATAATTGAATATAAATATGATGACAACTACAACTTTTTAGATTGGCTCATAAAAACACCGGAATAATATCTCTAGATAATGTTTGTCAAAATAAAGTTACACATCTGCAGAAAGATCTAGTTTCTACAGTTTCATTGAGATAGCAGACTACATATCTCTTTACCCCATTATCTACACACTCGTATCGATAAAAGCATATTATTTTGGGAGCTAATGCGTTGAAGGTATACCAGAAATTACATTCAAACTAAATAGTACACATATATCCTTTATAACGTTTGACACTTGATTTTTGATCTTTTACCTTAACTACAGTTTGATAACAGTTTTCTATGTACTATGTACTAATGTTCCCAATTTCTTTCCGCCCCATCCCCTCTTAAATAATGCTATATGAAATCAAAAAATTTACAAGCTGATCTTGTTTACTCACATTTAACGTTGTTGTTGTTGCATATTCCTTCCGCATTTGAGATATTTATTTGTTTTTTTAAGTTGTCCATATTTCTGTGTTTGTTTTTTTGTGTCTTTTCATATTATTTGGCACGGGAAATATTTCTTATCAACTTTTTGTGGTTACATTGGAGTTCATTTCATTCTAAGTTCATGGTAACTTTCACTACCTTGCTACATGGTATCTTATCTTTCCAAAGAGTTGTGTCGATATCATACATGCCAAATTCCATCTTTTAGTATGTTTGTATCAGTTGTAAGAGGTTCCACTTACAGCTTGTATTGACGCAGAAGCTGTTGATGGGACAATTAATTCCTTACCTATTTGATCCGATCGAGTCGTAATGTAGAGTGTCTATTATCTGAAGTCAAAAGGTCCAACTACCTTTGGTCTAATTATCTCACTATAGGTACTCAATATATCCGAGACGTCAATAACCAACTTTGCACAGATTTTTTCGAAATCTATTAGAAGCTTGTAGAATTCTTCGGGATTTGTTGGATCTTTGGAATCTTTTGCTATCCTTTGCTAGTCTTTGGGGTCTTTAGTATTTCTCGGAGTCCCTCAAAGTCGTCCAGAATCTCCTAAAATGAATTGGAATTTTTTTCGGATAATCTTTCGCAATCATTGGAATCTTTTGCAGCAAATTGAGTTAAGATGGCCATGTTACCCCTTGCTTCTATCAATATTCGGAAGAGTACCGGCAAACGATGAGGCCGTTCCCAAATCCAGTACCAACTGCTGATCGAACTCTGCATCAGTTGCTTTAAGTCGACATGGAATATTGAACAACATAACCTTTAAATTGTTTTTTTTTATAACCAGGTAACATATGTGTTGCAGCCAGGTAACACATTAATGGCTCGATCTGACTCCGATCGAGCATAGGGATCAAACAAAGTATCGACAAATCGAGTTGGATTTTTGCAACAGATTGAACCTGTCAAAATGAACCCGTCCCTTTCCCTCTCCTTTTAACAGACAATTATACGACGATCATACACGACGATCCTAAACTCTTAGTACGTTTTCTATCAAATTCCTGCTCCGGTATTTTTTAAACATACCAACTCAACATGTTGATGTTTCTATAAGGAACTCATCTTTTTGAATCGACAAAACATGTGTAGTCATTTACATCGTTCTTTATAATTCAGTTCTTATTGTCGTCCATCCCCTATTTTCATAACGCCAACCAAACTGACCCCTCCCTTATGTCTCTCTCGTCAAACTCGCAAAGTTATTTTGAGCGTGTGGTTATCGTGCGAACATCGAGTTATTTTTAGATGGAATCGTTTCATAACGAGTCTCTAGATTTAGTTCTCGAACACTTAGATAACGATTTATCTCGTCGTAATTATCTCACGACGTAATGAGATTATCTAAAAGTGACGTCGTTGTTGTGATGTCATTGTTGAGTTGAGTTGATTGTTCTCATGCACGATGTGAATAATAACGTACAAAAACAAGGCTCAAACGCGAAAATGTTAATTTAGGGCATGGAACGTGCAAAAATGCACCTGCTAGTTAACGGACTTTGCCACTAAGGGATTTGCCAAAAGCATTGCCTTGTTCGTTAAGAAAACACAAAAACAAACCTTTGAATCATAGACGTTAATTTTTTTTTAAATAAAGCATTAAAAGCTAAAGTACTTCTTTTTACCCTAATAAGTGTCCCCACTTATTTTTAAGAAAAAATTCACCATCCCGCTGTCAGATTTTCACAATATGCAAAGTATCTGAATTTCTCAATTTTAGTTAGCATGTCTGCTAACTCACTCAAATTCTACTTTTGGACGTTACCAAGATGGCAAAAAAGAACTAGCAGTGCCTACATCAGTGCGCAGCTGACCAAGAAGTGGCAACATGGAAGACTATCATCGCGATAATAATTAAAAAGCTGCTTGTGTTAGTAAGAAGAACACTGACATTAAGAGATTTGAAATATGTTGCATGGAAAGATAGTTTGTCAGTATCCATGATTTTTATATTCGCTAATAAAATTTCGCTTTTCTTGATAAGATACAATAATAACAATCAGTTTAATTCACTAATGAATTTCATGTGCCATCTTTAGAGCTAAAATGCATTTAGAATTCTATCTAAACTTTTAAAACAAAACCCAATTTTCAAAATCAACTTTTCATATTACATTATCAAAAAAATACATATAAATCTTACATCTTTATTTCAAAATTTGTCTCGCTAGTAAAATCTTGAACAAATAGATGCCCGTTTCCACTCAACTACCACGCTTAGAGAGAAACCAAGAGAACCTAATATTTAGAATTCCCGCGATTGTTTAGTCTTTATAGTCAATGTTCGGCACACAACCTATATCTCACTCTGTGTCATTAAGTGGAAACGGGCGTTAAAATCAAAGAATGAATTGTTGTATTCTAGATTTATAGCATCTAAAAACCATATAATCACCATTAACTTATAAAATATCTCTCTAAAATACTACTCTCTTTCTCTTAGCATATAGTCAACGAAAACTATATCCTGTGTTGTTCATGATAAGATTGATTGCAACTCGGTTACAGATATATCTTTACATCAAAAATGTCTCATTATCTATGATTTCCTTAACCCGATACACTGTCAAAAAAAACGCGATGATGAGATAGTTCATTTATCAATGATATTTGATAAGAAATAGCGCGAAAATATTGTGGTGGAAATTTATTCTCCGTGTGTACAGAAAAATGGCGCAAAAACACAGTGTTAAAAGAAAATTTCCTCTTTCCCAAATGATTGGTTGGACAAGGCAATTTTTTCTCGGTCAAAATTAAGTGTTTCCGATCAAGTTTAGTTTATATGGAGAAGATTACAAGATAACAAGAGTAAAGATCAAAACAGGTGTTTAGTTTCAAGATGCAGTCGGACTTATATGCAGAGTGGTGTATATACTTGAGGACAGGGATGCAAAAAGTCGGGAAGCAATTAACACAATAGTGAAGCAATGCAAAATTTATGGGTGATGATTGAATGGGATTTCCATTTTCAAAGGGAAGCTTAACGTTGCCCATAGCTGCGGTACCGGATACCTATTTTTTATGCAGCCCTGCTTGAGGGCCTATCTGGTCTGATTTCCTCTGTTGAATCTATATTGTTATATGGTTGCAGTACTTTTAAAACTCTTTTAAATTTATGGAAATGTATCAAATATATCGTGCACTATAGGATGTTGAGAATGGCACAAATGTTTAGCTCGCGATCCAATGCGTGCGAACTCATGAGAGGAAGCAACTACACAATCTTAGGTGGAGGTGGATGTGGAGAGAAAAAAAGCAATATCTACAATATCTACAATATCTACCGAGAATATTTTTAAACTCCTGCTCCTCATAAAATCAATATTCCTTTTATTAACATTTGGTTAGGGAGTAGCTTAAGAAAAGGAATGCGAAAAACGTCGTTGGTATGGTACTATAAGGTTACAATGGACACTAGCGACATGAAATCGTAAAAAGTACCATAATCTTTGAAAACATTGTTCCAAGGACCAAAATTGGCATACAAAGTGTTAGAATGATAAAAGATAAAACATTTTTACATAAAATTAGTAAGAATATGTATTTTCTTTTGCTGACGTCACGCACTACTAGAACCACGGCCGGGAAACTTTATTATCACGATAAAAAAAGTGAAACCGATGCTTTTATTTGAAAAAAGAATTTAACTGAACATAATCCAGGAAGTCGTGATCGAAGCAAGATGATTTTTAATCACAGGAAGAGCCTTTTTTCTCTTTCCAATAACAACTTCCTGTATTATATCCAGTTGAAGTTCTTGTTTCATATACACACTGTATAAATCTGTTTAAATTGGGAAGAAAAGTTAGAAGCCTTGCTCATACCATATGAAGTTTATTTCGCCATGTAATTAAGTATTATTGTTAATAACACGTTAATGATATTCATATGACGATACGCGCAAATCTGACGTGCTAAAAGGCGTATAAAGCTTGGACAAGATTGAACACTTGAGTTCACACTGAATTCAGATCAAGTGATACACGAACAGATAATGCACAATTTGTGATCAGTGAAAACTATGATCATATCTACATAACAAGATTTATTTAGGATTTGATTGATAACATTTTTATTCTAGGAAATCATGTATCCTCATTATTTCCCCTCTGCATGACTTATGTGCATCTCACAATTATGTCAGATCAACGTGTAAGTGACATTGTGACCATTAAGTACCAGTTCAATGTCACTCATGTGTGTCAGCCCGATAGAAATAGTCTTTTTTAGCGCTACTATATGAGCTTCGACAATCAAACTAGAAACTGGGTTTCATAATACAGATTTGTTTTGCTCATGTTTTGAGGTTGTTTATCAGCTTGTTGAATGGTAAATAATGTAGAATGATTTATGTCAGTCATGGTTAGAATAGGTTAGGTTAGTTCTAAAAAAAATAACCTCTTTATCTTCTAAATCATGTTTCAATAATACACATTGTCAATGGCAAACTATCTCTTGATTACTTTTGCTGTTTGAGTAGTGAATCTGATACAGCGAGATTCTAGGTTTTTTACTTTATGATTGATTACCCATGCACAGCAGTGGCGGCCTGGCCAGGTGGGGCCTGAGGGCACGTGCCCCATAGGGCGCCGCGGACAAGGGGCGCCAAAATGATAAGGGGCGCCAAAATATTTGCAACACTGTTTTGTCACATTGTTTTCGAGCTTTAGTTTAGCTGTTTTTTCTGTTTTTAGTTTTCTTTTCTTCATTCATTTACTTACCATACTTAATTCTGATATTGCATAATAATCTGAGTCAATACTGTTCTGGATAAATATAAGGCTTCGCCCAAAGATGTTTTTGTCCCAGAAAGTCAAGTACCACATTGGCTGAAAGAAATTTTGGATAAAATAGGGGCGCCAAAATGGAGAAAAAGAGGGGGCGCCAAACTAAAATTTCATTTGTTCCCCAGTGGAAAAATTACGCCAGGCCGCCACTTGTCTTGTGGCATTAAGATAATCTGAGAAATCATATTTAAAATTTTGAATTACCGAAAGGGAAGAAAGTTTCGCGACAAGAAATGTGAGGTTTTAAAGGAGCGAATTTTGCGGAATTTCTAGCCTCAATAACGCCAAAAATTCTCGAAAAAGAAGAGGGAGAAAAAAATGAGCTTTTGTGATAATGACCAGCTTTGACGTTTTTAGTGGAATTTGATTTTGTTTTTTGAGGTTGATCGACTAATTGTCTTAATTTTGTGTTACTAGGTCGTGGTACTGCTACATATGATGGTACAGCAATAGCATCTGCAGTTGTACATGATTTAGCAGGTAGATTGAGATGTCGCACCTTGTTTTCCACCCATTACCATTCGCTGGTCGATGATTTCCAATATAACAAAAATATCAAGTTGGGCCATATGGTAAGTCGAAAGAATATATAGCTTTGTTTCAAACGCACCGGGTGACGGAAAATATCTCATCTGGGTGACCACAAAAATAGAAAAATATTTATTTTGAAAAGGAATGAAGGAAAAAATTTAAATTATGTCACCAGTCGCTTTTTCATGAATTTCCCTGTATGTAATACGACATTTTACTTATACAACATTTTAGCTTATAAATTGTAATACTATTTTTTTTCTTGTTATTTCAAGGCATGCATGGTTGAAAAGGATGATGAAGATAATGATGATCCCAGTCAGGAAACTATTACCTTTCTTTATAAATTCGTATCTGGTGCATGTCCAATGAGTTACGGCTTTAATGCTGCAAAGTTAGCTGGCCTGCCCATGTCGGTATGATAATTCACTTACTCTCACCT
>JAUKPT010000776.1:0-17822 GCA_032273505.1 Nanomia bijuga
GGTCCATTGTAAACCTAATTATTCATTTTTATTTAGAACTTCAGTGTATGTATTAATGGTTTGGACAATAATAATAAATAAATCAACCAATCAGATCATTGGTGATGTAATTTCCGAATAGAAAAATGAGACAAACTTTCGAAATAATTCCAAGAGTGTCTGTCACAGAGGTGATGTGAAAAGGCCTAAACATTGTGCTGTCGAATCAAGCCTAATGAGAAAGAAAGCATGTCAAATTTTCCTTCCTCCGCTTTACCTTTCTCGTGACGTTTCATTTATCAAACATGCGTTAACAGTAGAGTTGGATGAAATATTGCAAAAGGGAGTCAAAAAAAGAGGAAATATCGATTAGTAAAATCATTTGCTACTGAATAATTCTACCATTCGTAATTATATGTAAGATTACAAGCTGCGCACAGCCCTCTGCTAGCGCGTCGGGCTGCACTTTGCATTTTCGGGCTTCCTTTTCCCGGGAAGACCTCGAAAACAGTTAGTAACCCGTTATTGAAATGGTTTTGCCTGACGTCACAGGTATCAGTCTTTCTTTTCCAACTCTTGAAACACGTTTTTCGTGACGTCAGACACTACAAGACTAAGACGCCGATCACACAAAAATACACTCTGCTGATGAATAAGTGATATTATTTGTTTCCAGTTTAAGTATATTTCTATCAATATTTCACCAATTTATCAATAAATGAGTTGGCCGCATGAATCTTTATTGGAGAATTCGATCAAATCGAATTCTCCAATACAGATTTTCTCAACCTCATAAGATGTTTCACACAGACTAATATAAATCTTAGAAGTGAACCTAAACAATGCAAAGTTTCAGGAAGAGAAAATTGATGCTCTGGTCTTACTTTTAACAAATATCTACTGTAGATTATATACACTTATTGCATTGCACTATAAGGATTGTCAGACGCTCAATTTCATGGTAAGAGTTCGGTATCACCAAACTGTACGGCGAAAGCCAATCTGCAATATTACCACAAAAACTATGAGGCATATTTGAAATATCAATGGTAACTGAAAGTTGCAATGGGTGCAAGAGGCAAGTGGTGGGGCCTTAAAACAAATTTGGTGTCCTTGGATGGTTAACGGGTAAAAGGAAAGAAACCCTTGTTTATAAAGGAACCTAGATTTTTCTTTAAACAACAGAATTTTATTAACCAATTAACCATTTTATTTTAACAACTTCATGTTTTGGTCATTCTAAAACATTGAAATAGTATATGAAAGAAATAGCATTTTTATTTCTTTGTGTATTGGAGAACAATTTTTGCGATTTTTTTTCATTTTTCACTTGGGCCCTAAATTTCTAAAAACATTTGGGGTTCTGATCTGAGCAATAAATAATTTCGTAGGTACAGTCTGTTTTGTTCGGTCTACAAAGTACAGAATGCACTTGTCGAAAGATGATGCACCTTTGTGGTTCTAAAAAAACAGATAAGTCAAGTGAGCAATTCATGAAGTGATAAAACTGAAACTAGAAACCATGCCTGAGGTTCGTGTATTTGGAAATGCTAAGTAGGTGCTTGAAATGCTATCTTATCTACGAAAGGTTTAAAGCGCCTATTGGGCTGTGGTAAAAATCATAGATTGTGAAAAGGAATAGAAATGACTAAGATTTGATATTTTTTTCACAGCAGGTCTATTTGAGAGCGAGTAAGAAATTGATAAACAGGTATGTTGTGGCCCCCTAAAAAGTATCTCTACCAGCATCAATGAGACGTCTGTGGTCATTAATGAGTAGTATGCTGTAATGTCACTTGAAAAAACATTTGATGATCACATGATGTTTTTTAATACCTTGGCGTGCCAAAAATATATTTATACATCTATACTCATCAATTGCATGTTCTTGTAATAATAGTTATGAAACACAGGACATTGAAATGATATTGACAACAGTATTGTGAGGAGATATCGACGAATTTGAAATTGACCCCTATTCTAGTTTCTCTTGGTTTCTCTTTTCTATTATGGAAAATGATCAAAAATTATTTTCATAAAAATTGATATACACTACAATCTTGGTTTTATAGTAAAAACTCTCAATTTCCTAACTTCTACACTAAATCAACTCATGTTTTGAGAGAGATGATGAGCAATCGGTTTATAGAACACAACACTGGTCATTAGCCACTCAAGACAGTAACTTCATATACGAAATCTAAGCCAAGTTGCATTATGGCTTATTCCAATTGTTTACTTCCAGGTACAAGTTCCACAAATAAACTGTTTAGGTTGGGTTAGAACTCAACGAAAATAAAGGGCTAGCCCCCACAACACTTAGACCTGTTATGCATCTTCTGTACCCATCTTCTCCTACTCTAGTTTTCCAACTTTTTGCTCACATTTTCAATATCAGTTTAAATAAGTGATTTGTTTTTCAATTCAAGATTATATGGTCAGATCATCTTATAATATTCTGACCACACTGGCAAGAATATCTTAATAACGCAACATCAGCTGCTAACGTCGAAAGTAGATTAAGTTTCTGTCGGCATTGCGTAATTTTCTTGGAAATCTTGATGATAAAAGATGGCAGCAAGATTATTCAAACAACAAATAAGCACCAGTTTGTGGTATATAATTGGTCATGGATAGAAAATAGCTGTTAACACTGGCGATACCTTTTTTTTCAAAAAACGTTATTGTTTGACAGGTCCATCAGGATTTGTTATTAAAACTATATTGATACAATAAGGTGAATCAGTTTTGAGTATCGAGTTAACGCTTGTCTTTTGTAGCAAAGAACATGATGTTATCAGATAAATTAATAAAAACTTTCATAACACAAGGTAACCAAACATCACGGTTACTTTTTCCTTTCTTTCACTGATGAGGAGCGGTATTCCTAGAACAGCTTGTATGAATGGCTACTTCATCCTCATGAAGTTATTGTTATTTAATTTTTATAGCTTATACTTTATATAACTTATCAGTAATTTGCTCTAGATTTTTAGAATGTAATTTTCTTTCTTGGAAAAAATAGTTGATTCTAAAATCTCGAATCGTGTTAGTGTCATGTTTCCAAGTTTAGAAGTCCTCGAAACATTGATTATAGTGCTGAGATTGTTGGCCAAACATACGTCAATGACTGACAAATAAAATAAGATACAAATTAAACAATCGTCAAGATTAAGTTGAGTGGACAATCAGACATTAATTTGACCCCAGAAGAACAAAGATTTTTAGCTTCCGGGTATTAGTCACTCTAATAAGACGAACTCTACATGAGTATTTCTGCCAGCTCACTTTCTCTGTAATATATTGAGTCATCTTGTCCCTAAGTTACAATTTATTTGCCATAACATTGCTGAAGAGAGAAGGTTAAGATGATCTGAAAGGTTGGGACAAATGGACAATTTCCACCGGGAGCATCGGGTTTCCTGCCTTTAAGTGTTTGGAATTTTAGATTGATACCAATTTACTTTTTCAGAAACTTTTTGACTTCTTGTTGGACATTTCTTCTTCATTTGTTGGCCAACAATCCTTAACAATACACCTTTAAACACACCTTTGGCACACCTTTCGACTTTGTACCGGGTTACAAATTAATCCGATAAACATAACAGTTTGATCTAGTTACGTAACCATAGTGATAAAAGTAAACAAATGAAATTGTAAAAGTAAACATGGCAGAGAGATAGAGTTAAAGACCGCATGCGATGTCGATAAACCCTTAAATCCCAGGTTGTCTTAAATTGCTGTAATGATGAGCTTTAATTGTTTACTCGAAAGCTCTATTTGAAGTTGTATATTACGCAATGTACAGAACGGGGGCGGAGCATGAGGACAGTTCTGATGTTAGCAAGACAGGCAGGTCATGGTTAATGGTTAATAGTTGGTTTGCACTTATAATGGAACATCCATGCACAAGCACACGCATACCTATACGTGCTTATCAGTGTTTCGTCAGCTACCAACTGACTACCTAATTTCCCTCACATGACAGGGTCGACCCGTTGGCACTGCCTAACGACAGTTATTAAACCCTCGCTAAGAGCTCGAGTCGAGTGCGTTTTACTTTATCGTTTGTAATGACACTCGCCTCTACCATCCGCGTTTCCCATCCAGTGAGTCCCACGAATAAGATGCTTAACTTACATGAATGGAAGTGTGTTGAATGATGGTAATATGTTTTGTTGCTCTCGAGAGGAGTGGTTTTGATTTTGTACAGGGACTTAAACAGTTATAATTAACTACATTAGATAACCAATAAAAACGATATCCGGAAGAAAGCAACCAGTTGTTTCTAGAGCATTATCATCCTTGATAAGAGACTTTTTTTTCTTCTTTTTTTTATTGTAATAACCAAGGCGAACGCAACACAATTGTCCTTATTATATTACTGCTTCTTGCCTAAAAGCGGACTAATTTCCGTCGCCAAAGCTAAAACTGTCTAAAGCCTTAACATTAGGCCATTCATTCGATTGATAATCCACTAAATGGTCGCAAGACTTCAAGGGAGACTTCAATTTATAAATTTTATTAAGTAAGTTTATTGAGTTGTTGTGCTTGGCAATGTTTATCACCTCTAAAAAAATGAAATGCATTTGATAACAATTGACAATTGTATCGCATAAAATTACTAAGTGTTTCGCATACTTTGAAATATACTTGAATTTCGTCTTGTGACATCAATTATGAGAAATATGACCTGATGTTAGTGATATTTAGTTGCGATGTCTCAAGCATTGATACTTAATGACTAATTAACGCATTATTAGAGAAGCATTAAAAAGATTTGTTTTAGAAAATTTGACATACAACGAAGATTTCTTCAGAATGATAACTTGTTTTGAACTTAGAGATCAATTTCTCTTGAGGCAATTTGTTTTGTTTCCAACAAAAACAAGTAAAACAATAACAAATGGATAATCATTTTGCGTTGATTCTGAGTAAAAAGTGTTTCATCAAAAACCAACTGACAACCTAATGTTTTCTTAAATAGCTGCAGTAAACTAGGCAGTACCCGATTTAGGGGTAGGCTTAGCAGGCTATAGGCTAGGCCCAGCGCTTCTTATCACAATGCTAGGCCCCGTGCAAAGAACCTCTTTTTTGTTCTTGATATAGATTCATAACGATCTCGATCTCGCCATTTCATCATTTAGAACATTGTTATACAATATGTTAGAGTTCCGCGAACGTAACATCTTGTTGACTTGAACGCTGGTTTGTGGTGTCGTTGTGATTCTCTATCGCCCCTTTTTAAACACTTGAAACATAATTTTGAGTTGCCTATTAATCGGTTAAAGCAAATTTGTGGAAACATTAGTAATGACAAAAAATTATATATATACTATTAAACTATATGCAGAATAAGACTATAACTCAATTGTAGCGCACCGCCTGCATCACAGATGACACCAGAGCCCGGAAAAGCTCACTGCTGTAAAGAACTAACAATACAAACTAACGCAAGGAGCGGCGGTACCCGGAAAAAAATATATTTTGATGCCCTGTAGATGTGTGAAAAAGTCAACAAAAGCTATAATGTGATATTGTCGAGAAAATTATATTCATTTCATTTCTGAAACGAATCAATTAATCTTTATCACAATCTCTTATATAGAGAAAATGTTTATTTTTCTATAACATATGGATATTTGGTGTCCAATAACTAGACTTTGAACCCCTTATCAACTGTTACCAAATGTCTTCGCCTTGACCTGTAAGTTTGATGTTACATAAATGTCACCATCAAATTGCAACACTATCAACATTACTCAACGATACAAATCAGGTGTTGAATTTAATACTGGTCGATCCAGTATTTATATTACCTGACATGATATGTAAAAGAAATTCAATAAGACTCCCATCCGTACAGCCTTGTTGAAAAGTATTGCTAGAGACTTTTTTGATTCAAAATTGATTTGTAAATGTGCTTGTAGTATGCACGTACCAGCGTGCATACGTGGAAGTGGGTGCTTAAGTGTGCATTTTTTTGTTTTTTTATTGTCGCAATGTATGACCCTCACAAGCAATTCATTACCATCTCGTGACTGTTAGAATAATGTTTATTCCACTTTGCACAGTCGGGTTCCGTCTTAAATGCTATTTCTAGATGCAGCCCTTCCATTCTGTTTGTTCTACTTGTCGATTTCAACACACACGTTCTCAAGAAGCTTACTACGTCAATATATACTGCTGCAATTGCCCAGTGTCAAATTTCATTTCTTAGCATATATCCATCATTAGCCCGTATTCTATTGCTGGATTACTACACATCTTAGCGCTATTAAAGATTGATTAAAAAACTACAAAATTATTTTTATGTTTTTAAACCGCATTAAAGTCCTCTTATTTTGAACATGGTAGCAACATTTTTACGGATTTACGGAAATAAGTTTTTTGACGATTAAAATGTCATGATGTGTTTTCGTTTTCTTATATCAACTCGAACACTTATTCCAATTTAAGAGATAGAAGACCAAAAAAACGAAGAAAATAAAGCAAAAATCGAGTTTTGGACCCGTAATCCGACTATTAGCGATATCCAATGATTTGGACCACAAAGTGAACCTTTTGGAACTCCGTTTGTAATAATTGTTACCCGCCTTTGATTGCGAGTATGTGGCAGAAGAGCGAGCGAGGGGAAGTGTATATTCAAGGGGGCCCCAAGTGTCAAATGCAAATACACAACGAATTGATCATGAGTACAATAAATGATTTAATCGTCTCATATCAAAGTTGTTAGATGTAAAAGTGGGTTAGATGCAACTTCGGATTCTTCATTAGAATAAACGATGGTTTAATATTGAAAAATAAATCTTGAAAAATCATTTTTTATTTTACAGCCAAATCCGGTTATTACCTGGGTTATACAAAACAAGATACCAATAGGTAAACAAAAATGGACTTACCTTATATCCAAGAACTCCAAAGATTGTGACCCCTGCAATAATAGAAGTTCCACTGTTGATAAGGGAGATTAAGAAGGCATCGTTTCTGATGTTATTGTGGATATCGTTGTAACTTGAATATGTTATGATGGTTCCTTGCGCAAGACCATTCGACAGGAACACTTGTGAAAAAGCAACTAACCATGTTTCAGGAAGTAACAGTTTGTCGAACTAAAAGATAGTTAGATGATTATTCTATTGAAAAGAACCTTTTAAGTTTAGACTTTTGTCTAATTGTTCATCTTGATTCGTTAAAGATTTTATCACCAAAAGTATAGATAATTAGAAATGTTATAATGAAGAATGAAGAGTCCTAATACAAATACCGTTCCGGATAACAATGTTTTGAGACAATTTTTGTCTTTTTCTTTAATCAAATCCTGACTGATAAATCATGACATTGTTATTCAAAACGGTATTAATATTGTGTTTCTTGAAACTGTCCTGTGACAATGAAGGGTCCTAAATGTTGAATATAAACGAAATTATATAGGAACGCTTAAAAAAAGACCATTCTTTTACTTAGAGATCATCTCAAATTTAAACTATTGATTGGTTGAATATAACATTTTGAAGTCAAATTAATTGCACCAAGATCTAATTGTGACATTTTAAAAGGAATCAATCAGATTCTTGATGACATAATTTTCAACCAATTTATAGTCAAAATTTAATAAATTTTTAACATGACTTTACTAAAATTGGTCCATGGATAAATACTTACTTGTGGGTAGAACATATGTTTTATACCATCGATAGCTCCGTCTAATGTGAATGCTCGGATAAGGAAGATGAAAAGAACGAGGTATGGGAAACACGTCGTGAAGTAAACAACCTAAAGAAGAAATAAATAAGAAAAACTGTAAAATATTTGATAGACAAAACAGTTGAGGTTTTGTTACTGTCCGTGATAGAACAGATCAACCTCGTGCCCAGGATCTTTCTTTTCATGCGAGAGAAATATAGCGCTGGGAAACAGTTTGGGAACAGATGATGGGAGTGCAAATTATAAAGGCTCCAAATGATTAAGAAATTTAGGAACCCAAGTGTAAATTACAAAAATTGTTCCCCCAGTGCACAAAGAATTACAAATGGCTCTCTATCATATACTAAAATTGTGTGCTCTTTTCAGTCCTTTCCAGCGCCTCCCATTAAAGGCTGCAAGAAATTGGTACCGGGAAGCAATCAACGCCAAAGGCCTGTCCAAATAGGGTTGACATAGCGCGTGACAAATGAATGAAATAAAGCGAAACCGCAGCAAAGACAAAAATTTAGTTCAAGCTTAAAACAGATTATTAGACGATGGGATATCAAACAGAATATTAAGACTAAAGCAAACGAATTCTAATCTTTCCCCATGCTTTTGATCTTATGCTATCACTTTGCACCTATTTCTTAATCTTTCGGATGAGGATTTTGTCAATTGAGTTGTTTGTCGAACATTTTACATGCTTTTATATAGCTTTAAAAACAAGTTTACCATTTACAATAATATTTACTGCGGTATATATTTTGGTGAACAGACCCATTTCTGGGGGGAGGGGGGATGAGCAAGATTTGGAAAATAGGGAAGAAATAACTATTTCTATTATTTTGAACACGAAAACAGGGAAGAAATAATCTTTATTTACTCTACGTAATCTTCTTCGGTGCAACTTTTTTTGCCAAGCCAAACATACGTCATTAATTTGCGTCAATCGTCTTAATCTCAAAATAATGACGGTTGGGGAACGCAAAGATTGAATTTATGTTTTATTTACAGGAGGGGAAATTTGTATTTGGGCTTGTATTTTGGGTAATCTAATCTCAGGCAGATGCATGTTTAAGAGGGAAGTCATGAGTCATGGTATCCTATCTAATGGAATTTACCAGTACAGTACCTTCAAAATTGACATTAAATGACTTACCTTTCCCATGATAGCAAGTCCCTTCCAGTTGATAGCATACACAATAACCCAAGCCAACAACAAACATAAAAACAATTTCCAGTTGAATTCCCCACTATCACTAATACTGTCGCTAATGTTGAGAGCATTACGGTACCAGAAATATGACGTAGGCGACGACCGTTCACATTCGGGAACATACTGTGGACTAGTCATATTACAAGGACCACCGATACATGGACACGTGGCGTACGGGAGTTCACTGTGGAATGAGATGAAGAAATAATAGAAACACCAGCCGACGATCATCTGATAATACACGGTCACAAACCATGAGCAGATCATTGAGCCGAGACCAATACCGGCAAGTGGTTTACAGAGTTTGTTCCATAAATGAAGGGGTCCTTTACTGTGACGTTGGCCCAGTGAAAGTTCCAAAAAGAAGATGGGTATTGCAAGGATGAAGACACATACTATATATGGAATGAGAAAAGCACCTGAAAAGAAGAAGATTATTGAGATAGTTATAATATACCCTGCGACACGGTCAAACCCGACCCGGTGAAAAGTATTTAAAAAATTCTTAACCCAGTGAAAAAGAGTCCAAAATATATTTCCCCGGTAAAAATGCAATTTTTTTACCTGACCCGGTAGAAATTTAAAAGAAAAGAATGCCCAGTTAACTTTTGAAAAATAACCTCGTTGCAAATCAAAAATTTTTTGGTTCAACTCTAAAAATCAAATTTTCAATGTTTTGGTGAGAACTTCATGTGACCCGGTGAAATACTTTTTCTAAATTATTGACCCGGTGAAAATATGACTTGTTTGACTTGTTTGACTCAGGGTCACTGACTCAGGGTGTTATAATTATATTACGATTCAATGCAACACTAACAAAGTATAGTTATAGTAACTTCCTCTTGTTGAAGTTCGCATTTGTCAATACCTTTATCAACATTAGACTTTATGGTCCAGCCTAGTTAATTTTAAATGTACCTGTAAGAACTTGCAGAAGTGATGTTTTTTTAATTCATATAGTCAATATTATTTAGCAACACCAAAAAGAAGCCCAAAAAAATAAGGTTTCCACATTGAATTTTTCTTAGGACTTTTTTTTGGTGTTGCTTAATACTATTGACTATAAGAATTAAGAAAAAAAAAACTTATGCAATTTGTAACAGGTTAAAACCTAAATTTAATGGACCATTATTCTATACCCTTAATTTTTGTTTACACAGGATATAAAATTATTTCGCTTTAAATATTTGCATTACTGATTCAGACTTTATGATATAATCGCAAATAAATCTGCGTTTTATTTTTTCAAAAACGTGCTTTAGAAGAAGGATATACAACCTATTCTTGTATTGGAGAATGAAAGATAATTTTCTTACCACCACCGTGCCTTTGTACTAAATATGGAAATCGCCAAATATTTCCCAAACCAACTGCAAATCCTACAACAGCTAAAATGAATTCGAGTTTATTTCCCCAACCACCACGAGCACTCTTGTTATCAGATTCTTTTACTTTATTATTCGCATTTTCTTGTTCGCTGAGTTTTATCTCTGTCTCTTTTGCTATTTCTTTCTCAGCTAATATATCTTTTGGGCATTCGATTTCTTCTTTTTGGTATCCTTCGTTAGCAATAGCTACCATTTTGAATGTCTTTTTGTTTATATAGTAAGTACTTTTGTTGTTGCTATGAAATTTACCAAATGTTGTTGTTTGATGTATATTTTGATTTTTAATAAATATAATTTAGAATCGCAGTTGAAAGTTACAGACCTAAAATTATAAAGATATACTTAGAAGCTGATTGTTTATGTGAGAAGATTGTACTAAATTCCCTGACACAAACTGATGGAAGTCAAAAACACATTCATTAAGACATCCATAAACTCAAAAACCACCTTTAGTGAAGAAAAAGTCGCGAACAGCAATGCAAATTTTAAGCAACTCTTGACGCTCAGGACCTGAACCTAAGCAACCATAAGCCGATAAGCTATATTCACGGAAAGATTTTCGCGACTTTCCCGACTTTTTCCTCGCTTACCATTCGCATACTAACACGTGCGCATACATTTAGACACACACAAGTACATGACAATGATAAACAGGTAAACAGAAAACTATGCAGTAATTTGAAAAACAACGCATGTGATAATACTTACATTTACATATATTTCACACTTAAGGACACATAAAAATCTTTCATCAGAAAATCATAAACGCACAAAATCGCAAACACACTCATGCCACAATAACCAAAATAGGCACCCTCTCTTCTCTTCTCTTAGACATGCACTCACGCAAACTCATATTTATATACGGTGTTACGTGCAGCCCATTACATCCCATTTCTTATATGAACAAATTGTAATAAACTTCACACCTTAATATACTCCGTTGTGAAAACAGGTTTACACGGTTACTTTATCCGGACTGTCCACGACACAGCGTGTTTGTCACTGCATAAGGTTTCTCACTATTAATAATTTTAGATTTTAATTGCCAGCCAGTTATCTCATAAGCTAACGAAACAATTTCCCGTTCAAACATAATGGTAGCTCGACATTGAGAGAGGTTTTTTTCTTCTTCTAATATCAAATATTAGCTCATGTTTTTATTGTAAACAATATTTGATCGGTCAACAATTGAACAGGGTTTTTCTATTATGTAATAAGGAGTAAGACTAATATTTGTTGCCAGGTCGTTTATATCCGACATATGTCATGGAGAGCCTTGTGGAGGAGTATGCGTCACGTTCTTTTATCGTTCAACCTATTGCCGAAAGCGCCTTTTCTTTTTCTCTATTTTTTTACTCTGCTCATCAGTAGCGGCCTAGATGTGGGCTAGAGGCTAGGCCCTATCAGCGTGCATTTTCAAGAGGTTCCAAAATCGTTTGTTTTCTTAATGTGTAAAATGTTCATCGCCCTTTCAATCCACAGAGTCCTTAATCCAATAGAATAAGAATAAAGAATAAGAATAATTTATTTCAAAGAAAAAATAAAATACAAATGTAAAATAGAATCGTTCATAAATATTAATATACAAAATGCTAAATAAACTATCAGGGCCGATTTGTCATAAATTCAAAATATTGTTGATATTTAATAATTAAAATTGTGTCAAATTTTGACAGATAGAAAAGAAAGAAATTATTAGAAGATCTTCTTAGTATAGAAATTTAGTGTCGTAAGTTAAGTTGTCTTTAAGAACCTATTTTAGTTAAAAATAATTTCAATAGGCACTTTATCATTAATCATAAGAAAAAAAATGATAAAAAAATAATAAAAATAAAAATAACCAGCATATTCCCCTTCCCACCCTCTCTTTACATCCTCCCTCCCCATATTCCGTTACGGAGAAAAAATAAATAACAAAAGCATAAATAAAAGACCGAGAAACATCAAAACAGTAGTGTTTACTGTAAGGTTGGCCAAACGTCTCTTAATGAAAAAACAATGTTATTCAAAATAAAGTAAAAATCCTCTTGCGGTTAAAGTCTAAAAATGAGGGTTTTAGTTTAATCCCAAAGCATCATGGCTCCTTCAGCCAATGTTTGTAATGGATGATCTTAGAGAAAAAGGGGCGCAATCTCTCTCGTAGCTTCTCCGACGTTGCATCACACACAGTGGCGTAGCGCTCGGGTGCTGGAAGTTGAATGCTTTTAAACGGTAAGGTAAGTGTAATAGTGAGAAAACCCGTTTTTACATCTTCCACAGACTGTATATTTTTCTGAGATAAACAATAAAAACTTAGTTTGATCCATACTCTTTACTTCGAATCTCTGAATTGCATATCGATTTTAAACGATGTTATTTTCGCACAATTAAAGTACTCTTATCACCCCCAATAGACGCCTCGTCCCCAGTCCCCAAAACTCCTTTTGTTTTGTTTTTCAAAAAAAAGATCTGACTTACTTTATTTATATAAGTTTGCAAGTTTGCAAATAATTAACACCAATAATGTTGCATCGGCATTTCACAACATAGCAATTAAGAAGTAAGGTCAAACGAGTTGCATCACTTATACCTCATAATTTTTTATTTTTTTTATTTTTTACATTTCATAAAACCCTGGGGATGAAAATAAATATAATACATCTTGTACAACAGTACCAACAAAATGCCTAGAATTCTGATTAAATCAGTGCTTGCAATGAAATGGTCTGTTTTTTCTCATAATTTTTTATATTTTTACTTTTTACACCTCATATATGAATTTTGATACATCGCGTACAAAAGTACCAACAAAATAACTTGAATTCTGATTAAATCAATGCTTGCAATGAATTGATCTAATTTACCTCATAATTTTTTATTTTATTATTTTTTACACCTCATAAATAAAGCCTGAGGATAAAAATAAATATGATACATTGCGTACGACAGTACCGACAAAATAACTTGAATTCTGATTAAATCAGTGCTTGCAATGAATTGATCTAATTTACCTGATAATTTTTTATTTTATTATTTCTAACACCTCATAAATAAAGCCTGAGGATAAAAATAAATATGATACATTGCGTACGACAGTACCGACAAAATGGCTTGAATTCTGATTAAATCAGTGCTTGCAATGAATTGGTCTAATACACCTCATAATAGAAGATCGTACGCCTTAAATAGGGGAAGAACTAAACAGAAAGATTAACTTTCTGCAAAATATCATTGGATAGAGTACAGTGCTAAAAACAACCATCAAAAAGTGTCAAGTTTCAAAAAATCCAAGAATTGATGTTCAAACCAGTATACAGAAACGTCGACGGCGGTCTTTTAAGGTTTTTGACGAATATCTTTCAACAATAAGAGTTGGGTGAGAAGAACGAAACAAAAAGCTCGTCTTTTTTTGGTAAATATCATAGGCTGCGGTAAGATACGATGACGAAAGTAACCAAGAAAATTAAAGAAAGATTAGTGTCAAAGAATTCAATAAATACTATGCAGAATTAACAACTGCGAGAAACTTTGAAAATTTTACAGTCAAGGTTTTTGATCCTACCTACATCTGTGTGCGTTATAGAGAAAATGCACCAGGAAAACAATAAGCAATAAATGAACAGTGACTTTATACTTGATACTTTATACTTTATAAACACAATGAATTGATATCACCTTATCTTACTCAATTTGATCACAATAAGCCATTTACAATCTATTTCATTATTGAAATAAGTTACATGTAAAAACGTACACCGCCCATAACGAACAAATATTAATATATTGGTGTTTGTTAAAGTGGTGGACACATAAACGTCTCACATAAACGGTGACATATGTCGCAGAGAGTGCCCTAGTAAAAAGTTGGTCCCTTTTTGCTGTCCCAGTGGAAGAAATTGTCAAAACATTCTGTCCCAGTGGCATTTAGGTGGACTTGATTTTCATGGTCAATTTCCTGCCAAAGACTTGATAACACATTTATCCCAGTCATTCAAATCCATTGTCCCAGTCAAAATTGAATCTTTTTGCAAATATTAGAAATCTTTGTCCCAGTTGAATTTTTCTGACAAAGATTTGTCCCAGTCAAAATTCGTCGATTCGGAAAATTCGGAAATTAGCCATGGAAAGAACACCTTCAACTAGTGTGAGGGCGAAAATGTCTTCGATCACTGTTTCTGTGAGACAGGATGTACGAACACACTCATTTTAGAGCGAAGATTTCTTTTTCAAACAGAATGATGATAATGGAGATATTCTGTGCATTGAGAATGCTTCTATCATCAAAAAGTTATTTTCTACAAACATGCAAAAACATCGAAGTGATTGGAGCAAAGTAATTTCAATATCACAAGAAACGTTTTTTTCTCTTTCTGTCAGTAGAACAAAATGACTTGTTAAAGTCATATTTTTCGATTTTCTTTCCTTCTATTTCTTCATTTTTGATAAAATTTACATCATTGTCAAAGGGGGAAAAGGGTACTTCTTGTGATATAAAGATTATTCTGCTTCGATCACAACTTCCTGGATTATATCCAGTTAAATTTCTTGTTTATGGACGTTCTTTTTACAAAAAAAATACCCGGTATGTTGTTTTGTTTCTCATAATCATATGTGCTATAGTCAATCCAATCAAAGTGTTTATATTGTAATTTACCCAATTGTTGTTTAAATGTTTTCTGTGCAACTGGTATTATAAGTCATTTTCTTATACCATACAACCAATCAGATTCGAATCTAGAATACAAGCATGCGACAATTTAAACGCAAATGTGCGTAGCCACTATAGCATTAGGATAAAAAGTAAAATATAATATTTTACCCCCGTTACTTGATAAGGTGTTTTAAGCAAAGTTAAACAATATAATTCTTCGTTAAATTGTGGTTTTCTCTGACCGTGATTTAGTATGCGCGATGAATTCTATTGTCAAACATCGTAACTTTTTCTTGTTTTAACTTTACTTATAGTTCCTATTAACGGACAAAAATAATAATAATAAAAATAAAAATTCCAAACCTTTAACCAACAAAAGATTTAAAATGAAATACGGTGTTATTAAATCACCATTTTCTCCCTTATCCGAATCATAATGACCGTAATAAATCAGTTATGGCGCGTACAGGGACCACTATAAAACTTTTATCAACCTCTTCGCCGACGGACCAATACCTTCGACCATATTTTTTTACAGTTAACGAAAAAAATAATATAATATAAAGTTTTCAAATAGTTAAATTCTCTTTTATCTTACGCAATGGTGATAACAATAAACCATTCACAATTTATTTCATTATTGAAATTCGTTAACTGTAAAACAAAAAGCGCGCCGATTTCAATTCAAAAGTTGATCCACAATAACCGTCTCGTACCACTCCAACAACTCCCTTTAAAACCTCGGCAAGAGATTTTCAGGTTTTGTAAGTGCGAAGAAGCTTCTAGAACAAATTGTTTTTTCTCAACGAACCAACCAACAACGGTCTGTCTTTCCATTTGCCTTCCTTCCTTTGTCCACTGTTTATATATAAATATATATATATACGTATGTGGTCGATTAGATGTAAATTAATGGGTGTCTTCTTACACAATTGTTGACTTTGTATTATCCTTTAAAACACGCTTAACTCGCAGATTATTAACAAGTTGTTCAGTTACAGAATGTCCGCACTTGAGAGGAGTTTGTTTTACCTTTTGTTTTCGAATATTGTATTTTCACTGAGGAGAATATGATGGCGTTATGATTGTCGGAGAAGTAGATATAAGTGCGAGTGGCTGTTTTTAGTTTTCTGTTCTTTTTTTATCCTTGTTTTCCTGTTTATCCCGATACGTTTAATTTCTTAAGAATTTTGTGTGCGGCAAAACTGCGAAATGTTTGAAATAATTAGTTCTAGAAAAGTTTGTTTATTCTTGCATATCGCCAATTGCAAATAAGTAGGATGTCCTGGTCATTTTTTGCTAAACACCGAAATACAATGAATTATATGCCAAATGAAATAGCATAAAATTCTCTTTTTGACCAGGAATCAATGAATGAAATTGGTTGATTGTGTCCTGAGTTATTGACAAAAAGATCAAAGGAGGGTTATGAAAAAAATCTTGGAAGGTATGCTGAAATTTTCCAAAACAGAGAACAATCAACCACCCACCATATTATATTTTCCCATATTATAACACCCACCTCCTTGGACAAACCCTTTTTTAGTATTTACCAGACACACACCCTCCCTATCGTTTTTGTCCCTCTTTTCTCTTCCATATATTTGAACTAAATCAACAAAAAGTTATGGGTTCATAGAATTATCAGAATATCCAAAGACCGGGGAATCGAGTGATGGACCCCCTCCCCTGGTTGCACATGGAATCAGTGCAAGTCGTTTCAACGAATCAACGAATAAAATGTTAAACTACTGCAATAATTTTCCACCTTCGCAGAATCTATATCTAGAAAAACATACACAAATAAGTGAAATTCTTCATTCCAAAAGAATATATATTTTTACAAGTGAAAAATAGAGTTGTGCAATATTGCTCTCGGAAAAACAGTTGACACACCAAGTGATCTTCAAAAATCAATAAAATATATCAAATTATTGCAAGAAATATCGGATGTGCCCCATGAAGTTGTTTTTAAAGATTGCAATTCATCTTTAATGATTGAAAAACAACAAGTGAAAAGTTATTTCGTATGATTGTAGAACTCAAGAAGAGTTCCTAATTATTTGTGATTTTTGATCTAACTATATTGATTTTTATCCCAACAAAATTTCTATTTTGGACATCTCGACGAAAAAGATGTGGCACCTTGATCCAAATTTTTATTAACAAAGCGACTGTCATATTTCTGTATTACATTTCTGAGGCCCTTCTTACGAAATCAACATTTTACCATGAGACCTTTTATCGTTAAAGTATTTTTGCCTACTGTTAGTCTTGAGTAATGACATCTCTCACAACCCAGGACCAGAGTATGCTAATAGCTACTTCTTCTTTTGTAATTTGAATTTGAATACGCTAAGCAAAAATGGCTGATGATGATGATGATCTATTTATTATACATAGCTTTCCCTATTAAAAAATTATAAAATATTAATAAATGTAATGAAAAAAACAACATACATGCAAATAGAAGTAATAGAAAAAAAAAGGAAAAAATGGCAATAAGGCGCTAATTAAAATCAACAGTTTACATAACTATATAGTGAAGCAGAAAAAAGGGATTCTTTTCATTTTAAATGAAGGAATCTTCTAGTTTATAAAACCAATTTTAGAGATGTAGTTTCTACATAATCGGCAGTTGTACTCACGTGGCTCCCATTTTTGAATTTTGAACTTAAATTCATGTAAAGTTAGCGAATTTCTTATTTCTAACGGTACTATAGCCCATATTTTTGGACCACAAAAATGTAAAGTTTCAGTTCCATATGAAACCGTTCTAGCTGAATTCGATTTAAAAGGATTTTTGTTTCTTAAGTTATAGGGAGCAATGTTGGAAATAGTTCTTGCATAAATGTAGGGAAGAGATTATTAGTTATTTTGTACATTTCTATTGCAAATTTTTGAAGATTACGATGAT
>JAUKPT010000777.1:0-17818 GCA_032273505.1 Nanomia bijuga
TATATATATAACTTCGTATATTGACTACTCCATAAGCATCTAGACACACGGTATCTATTCTATATCCCAGATAATTCAATATAGCCATAGCTATATACTCATGCCTATATAGTTTGAACTGAAATATGGATGTAATATTAATTTTTTGTCCATTTTGATCGAAGGAAATGTATTTTTTAGAAGATGAAATATATCTGCAGGAGATTTTCGGGAGGACGAACGAGTACACTTATGTCTAGTAAGGTTTGGAATATGAATATGTAGAATAGAGTATTCTATAACCTACTAAACAGTTAGTACCTTGTATCTTCTTATAAAAATCGACCATAAAGTGGCTTTTATCCTAATGACTATATAATTTGAGCTTGGAAAGTGTTACACCATCAATCATCCATCTAATTCTGTTGTAAGACTAATGATTATTATGTAGTAAAAGTACTCGGAAGCCGTTCTGTTATAATTACAAAGGAATACTAAGAGTGTAGAAGATGCTAGGATGAAATAAATCATAGCCTTTTGGTCATTTTTGGTATCTTACTTCTCTTTGGAAAGCCCAAAAGCCGCACATCTTCGTTTAATACGTACAAAAGTTGAACCACAAAATAAATGCACTAATAGCGGAGAATTTTGTAGCAAAAAATAACTGAAAAACTCAATGCTAACAGTGACGATCTATAGTTTTTGAGGAGAAAGAAGTAACAATAATTGGCCAGTAGTTTACGATGAATCTGACTTCATGTAATGTATAATTTTTTTTGCTCTGCTTTTCCCATTGGATAAAATTATTATCTTACAGAAGGGAAGAAGTTGAAATGAAAAGGTGAAAAAAAAACCCGAAAAAAATCAATACAACAACAAAAGTTTGTTTAATTCAGACTATTGTTTGGTTGAATATTACATCATGAAGAATCTGATTGGTTTAGTAAAAAATGTCACAATTTGATCCCTTTTCAAGTCAAAAATGTATATATTTTTTTATATGAACCAAAAGAAATCTTGATGATGTAATATTGAACCAATCAATAGTGTGCGTTAGACAACATTTTGAGATGATGCCTTATCATCGAACGTGAATTGTGCATTGTTTGATATGTATTTTCTTTCGAAAGAATATCATAACCATCATCATCATCATCATCATCATCATCATCATCATCATCATCATCATCATCATCATCTTCATTCAAAAGAACAAGAAAAGAAGAAGGAAAAAATAATTAATGACTTGTATTTTTAGAATAATCTTTTGTTTCTAATAATAGATTTTCATGTAGTGTCCTTTTACACAGTAAATCATTTACATTTAGACAGTTTCTACACACTGAGTCAGTGACACGGTGACACGTCCAGTTTTCGCTGGGTCAAAAATTTGAAAGACGAATTCCACCGGGTCACAGGAAGTTATCACTGAGTCATGTTGACAATTCATTTTTTGACTCGGCATCAAAATATCTTTTATTCACACCGAGCTTTTACTGAAAAGTATAACGAGGCCATTATTTTCTTTTGAATTTTCACCGGGTCAGGCCAAATATTTGTATTTTGACCGGGTCGAGAAATCTTTGGGTCAAGAAATAGGAAATATTTTTAGACACTTACGTACCCTGCACGTTGTATTATGTAACGTAAAGTCAGTATGGGACCACAAGGTAAAACTCCCCATGTAATTGCATTGTTGCTGCCAATATGTAAACCAATGTAAATATTAATCATTCAAACCAGTCATAATGTTAGGCCCCGCGCAAAGAACCTCCTAATTTGCTTATAGATTAGAATTTTATAAAGTTGTACCGATCAGTACCATATTTGGGCTCTGCTGGTGTCCCAGTAAATTTGGGTTGCAATTAAATATTTTCCTAAATGAAACATCAATTTTTGTATGACTATCAGTGTATGTGGTCAACCTTAAAATGATTTTAAGGTCTATACCCATATAGTTAACTGGCGTAGAATCACCTGGAGAAAAATCATAAAGGGCCCGTGCTCCTTAAATCACTGTAGCAACTATTCACTCAACCGCATGAAATATTCACATTATTATTTAATTTATTGCGTTTAAAGTATAAAAGACAATTTCCACACTATTGTGTCACTTGTTTTCAGTCCGCGTATCAAGCATTATAGTCACTTCAGAAATTTTAGACATTAATTTTAGAAACTGCGATAACTCGGAAGATTTAAGTGAAATTTTGCGTTTTCTTTTTTTTTAATTGTGGGTATTGTGCAAATGAATACTTTCTAGGTGACGTGGAGTGAAAAGTTCAAAAATTCGCGCTAAAATCGCAAAATTAGGTTTTTCTCTACCAAGAAGACGACATTTTTGGCAAACATGATGATTAGACAAACCAATAATTCATAAGAAATCCAAATATGTGAATGGTTAAACCACTAGTTGTCGAGTTATCGCAGTTTCAATAATAGGTAAGGTAAAGTAAGATAAGGTATGCACTTATGATGGAACAGTCTTGCAAAGCTAATCGAGGCCATGACTTAAGTCCGATCTAGTGTTTCGTCAGGTACCAACTGACTACCCAATTTCCCTCACATGGCAAGGATCGACCCGTCGGCATTGCCTAACGATAGTTAATGTGCCTTCGCTAAGAGCCCGAGTCGAGTGCATTTTATTGCATCATTTGTAATGACACTCGCCTGTACCATCCGCCTCCTCCATCCAGTAAGTATCTCACAACGACGATGCTTAACTTACATGATTGGAAGTGTGATGAAAGATGACATACAAATATGACATGACTACGCGCTCGTAATAAGTGTCTATACTTTCTGAACGGACTTTAAACGAGGCCATGATGAAGTCCGAGACTTAATTTTCTTTATATACAATTTGATCACGAAAGTGTATCAATAGAGGATTGTTTCATTATTTGTTGTATTAATACAAGTATCACATTAATTCAGTGGTGTATATTCAGTAAATACGTCCTACCTCAGTCATCCTGAACACCCCTTTTTTTGTTCCGGATCAAAGGATTCTTCGTTTGGATCGTCTGGATCAAAAATATTTTTTTGCCTAGGTTTTGATTCAAAACCTCTTTTTCAAGCCGGATCATAGGTTTTTACCTTTCTTCAAGCTGGATCTTACTTTTTTTCGTCTGTATCGTTATCCGGACCTTTTGTTGAAGCCGGATCAACTTCCGGATAGGTAGGATGTGTAAATCCTCCGAGTAGCGAGATTATTTCATTAGCGATGAACAAGATGAACAAAATTTGAAAAAAGATGAGGTACGAATCGAAGTTAGCTAGAGAGGGCTAAAGATGATTCATATAAACCACATTATGTTCACCTTCAAAATGCTATGATAGAAGATTCTGATGTTTGAATGTTTGTCATATTTCACGATTCAATGAGAAAGAAACGAGAAAGAAACAATACAAATCCACAGACTACTAGAACTAACAGACTTTCGACTCGAGGTTTACGATGAATTAGCGTAGGCCAGTTTTTAATGATTTTTTTCTTTTTAATTAATTATCTCGCCTTCTTATTATGGTATGGACTTATAAATTTCAGGGAATGTAAAAGAAAGTATGCAGATTAGTTTTAGTCAACCACGAAAAAATTTCGTTAGCTTCTTTATGTTTGCTTCCCTTTCTCAAGATTGCGTGGGCCGTTTGCCTTGTACTTTGAATATATCATAGAGAGTGGTTATTTCCTTTACTATGCTTAATACAATTCTTCGTGTATTTCTCAGACCCTCTAAAAAAACGAAGAAGGCTGAAAAAATCCACGAAGAAGTCATCGAAATTTTTACGTTGATGATTAAAACCATCCCTTGAAATATTTTATCAGGAAGTCTATTTGGTTCAATTAAGAATGCCATTATTTTATGTTTTGTTAAAATAAAAAAATGATAAAGACGCTTTTAAATGAACCAATCGGTATCTTGATGATGTAAATGGGTGGTGTGTGTTTGTGGGGGCATTTTGGAGCTACGATTTTGTTTTGCGGGGAGAAGGGGATTCTGTTGGCTGCGTGCCTGTGAAGGCACTGGTGTACAATGTCCTTATGTTAAGGTGTAAGTGTTTCACAGATTGGAGGGAGACAAAAACGTTCACTCTATACATGCTTACTCAGTCATCCGGGAAAATCCATCTGGGAGTCGATCCGGCTTCAAAAAAAGGTCCGGATAACGAGGTAGACGTAAAAAACTATGATCTGGCTTGAAAAGAGGTTTTGAATCAAAATCTAGACAAACAATTATTTTGATCCGGACGAAAGATCCTTTGATCCGGAACAAAAAAAAGGGTCTTCCGGATGACTGAGGTAGGACGTATCCGTACAGTCTCTTCTTCTTCTTTTCCTTTTCCTTCTTCGTCCGTCTTTCGTGTTCCTTGTTATCGCTAAGAAATCTGATTTACTTGTCAATCAGAGCAATCAATTTTCTCTTTTTCTTTTCATGACTTTTTTCATTGAGATGATGAAATGTTTTCTTCTTCAGGAAACATATATAGCTGTTCCTTTTCATATGTTTTTGAATTAGTCAGCTTTCATAGACATGTAAGTGTCTGAGTCAGACACGAGGTAATTGGCTCTATGATTGGTTGAATATTAAATCATGAAGAATCTGATTGGTTCACTAAAAAATGTCAGAGTTTAATATTTTCTTTCCAGATTAAATATATTACATCCATTCAATCATTAAAATCAAAAATGATGTTATCATTTTGAATGTCTGTAATAGACCAATTCAACATGTAGACCGAGTAACTAATCATGGTTTGTTGTTACTCTCATTCATGCCTTTTATTAGAAATATCTTGTTCAGTTTGTTATACAAGGCAATATAGACTCAGACTCAATCTGCTATGAGCTCATTCGAATCATAGTTATAATATCATATAGTTAGGAAACGCGATTGAAATATGATAAAGACATCGCCTTATCTTGAAATGTACATTTGTGCACGGTAAATATCACGTGACTTGAAATTTACGAGTGTTTTTATTATATATCAGGATTATATCTATTATGACGTGTTTTCCCAATTGGTTAATAAAAATGGTATTGTTTCGAGTAATCGTTTTTATCAATAGATTTCAAGTCATTGGGTAATTATTTGACCATGTACAACATCCACAATAACATAAAACAATATGTTTCATAACCATTAGATGTACTAACTATGTGCGAATGGCACGTCAGTCCACGAGATTCCGAATTTTAGATCTCAGCCCGTGATGGCCATCGCAGCATTGCACACTTTCTGCTGCCATATGGAGCATCTGATTGGTAATACAGCCGAATATGTTGCTCAATATATATTGGATAACATAGGATGAAAATTTGCACATTTGTCAATGCTGAATAAGATATAACTTGGGAACATCAAAACCTGAAAACTTAGGGGCCATGCAATAATAACTTAACGCTAAAAATCGCTTTTTTTCATCCCCACCCATCCCTTTGTAACAGTACGTAACAGCGACCATAACCCATCAGCATAACCCATAACTATAACCCATAACCATAACCATAACCATAACCATAACCATAACCCATCACCGTTACGTAACAGACTTATAATTTCTACCCCATATTTCAAAATCAATATGCCGATCCCAAATCATTAAGGTCGTCTTCAACACTCCCCGAATGGAAAGGAAGAATAAGAAGGAAATAAGAAAAATATAGAAAGTGTTTTTTTCTGCAGTAAATAATAACTGACTAATATTTATATTGAAACAGTGAAATTTTTTTTTTTAGTGCGTTACGCAACTACATGTATCTAGCCCCACTCACTCCAAAATAGTGCAACGGTGCGTAAAAAAATCGACAACCCCATCCACCTATACAACCGTTACGTAATTATTGCATGGCCCCTTAATTAGGATGAAAAAACACCAATTATTTCCCATTCGGCTCCGGTTATTCCGTTGGAATAATATGAGATTCGGTTCCGTATCTAAAGTCAGCCTTCTCGGTTTAGTTTCTAAAAGTTTAGCTAACGGTCAGTAAAGCGTGTAATTTGAAACTATCTTCTTATCGTTATAATCTTATTATATCTCAGTAATCTGATAATTATTTACGTTTCAAACTATATTATTATTCTGGTTGTGAAGCAATTAGTATTTTTAAGTAAATATGTCAGAATCAAACAACAGCACTCTCAAAACGATACCATACGACGAAGACACATGCTCACCAAAGGACACGGATAACGGACATGGAAAAATATTTAAAGACATCATGAAAGAGTACAAAATGGAACTCCTTGGCGAGTTCAAACAAGAACTGGCCAATATTAGAGCCGACATACTGCGCTCGTCACCCAGTCCTGTGACTGGAGAAAACCAATTACCTGGGGAAAAACCCAGAGCACCGTCGATTGACATGGAAGTAAGCAACGTTGATGGGGGCAGTGGAGATGACCTGCTGTCTATTGCACCGGGTAGCTCGGTTCAAAATACCCCTGCACGTCCAGGGAGTGCACCGAGACTACGAACTGAGGAATATAGGAGGAAGAGGGACAAAGATCTGAACAACATCGTGGACGACCGCGATAGTAAACGATCGAGGATGGAGCCCGAGCAGCTCGTCGATACTGAAAAAGAGACTTTCAACGAGATCGACGCGGATAGACAGAAATTTGAGGACAATAGTCTTGGCGAAAACGTCTCGGAGGCTTTAGCCTCCAGAATTCCCAAATATTGGTGGGACTATTCACAGGATTACGCTACTCGTAAAGAAATATACGATACCTATAAAAGCCCCAAAAACTGTGATATCAGGCCACCCTTATTGAATAAGGAGATTTTGAAATGGAATAACTTCACGTCCTATTACAAAAGGATAGACGACAGTTATAAGGATGTGCAGTACTTGCTAAACAAAACCCTGCAGGTCGTCACAAGTCTTGCTGATGGGGCACTCAAGGCTGACAAAGAAAGCCAAGTCATCAAAGTAAAAGATGTGATACGAAAATCACTAGATGCCACAATTTTACTAGGGCATGCTAGCTCTAAGTTATCAGCCCGTCGAAGAGCAACATTGCGCCCCCTATTCAACAAGGACTCACAAAGGGTCTGTGAGAGCCAACAATATGACACCATCAGGTCCAAATTCCTGTATGGAGATGATATTAACAAGTCCCTCAAGGATGCTCAAACTGAAGCTGCTATTGCCAAGACTTGCTCTGCCACGACAACAACAAGGTTCATAAACAAAGAAAATAATAATAAGTTTGTACCAAAAAAGAAACAAGATGGACAAAACCAACAGAAGAAGTCTTTTTTAGGGAATCGCCAGTCAAACAATCACCCTCCGAAGAAACAAAACAACAACAACAACAAATACTGGAGAAAATAGTTGGAGAAGATCCTGAAAATTTTGAGGTGAATTTACAATTAATTATTGATAAGTTGACTTCTATATCAAATGAATTTAAAGGGGGGTCCATAAAACATCATATCTCTGAATGGACCACTTTGACATCAGATGGGGTCATACTTGATACGGTCACGGGAATAGATCTGGAAACAGACCAGGATTATTTTGAAAACACTACAGGTTACATTTCTTATTCTGATAAGGATCAACAGGTGTTGTCTGAACTAATTGAGGAATTGTTGACAAAAAATATTATAAAAGAATCTGAACATGAACAAGGGGAGTTCATATCACCCATTTTCCTAAGGGAAAAGGGTGATGGGGGCTATAGAATGATCTTAAATTTGAAAGAGCTCAACAAATATTTAGATACTACCCATTTTAAAATGGAGACCATTAATACTGTGATAGATCTGATCACACCAAACTGCTACATGAGCTCTATTGACCTAAAGGACGCTTATTATTCAGTGCCCATTAAGGTAGAAGCACAGAAATATTTTAAGTTTCGCTTCCAAAACAAGTTGTATAAATTTGCCTGTTTACCTAATGGTTATTGTCATGGGCCTCGAAAGTTCACAAAACTGCTCAAACCGCCTTTATCAGAATTACGTACAATGGGTCATACAATAATGGCATACATTGATGATTTATTTAACTTGGGGGAAACATACATTGATTGCTTGAAAAATGTTATGGATACGATAAAACTGTTCTCTAAGCTAGGTTTCTGCATTCACCCAATTAAGTCTGTATTTATCCCAGCCCAAGAGATAACTTTTCTGGGTTTTATCTTAAATTCAGTTTCCATGACAATAAAATTGACTGAAGCTAAGAAAATCGACATATTTAATCTTGCAGGGGTCATACTGGAAGATAAACCAATGAAAATTCGTGCTATTGCATCATTTTTAGGAAAAATCACTGCAGCATTCCCTGGTGTTGAACATGGCCCCCTTCATTACAGGAATATAGAACGTGATAAAACTGCTGCCCTGAAATTAAAAAAGGGTTGTTTTGATAAACTTATGAGATTATCTGAAATGGCAAAACACGAGGTCTTTTGGTGGCGAGAGAACATTATGGACTCAATGACCCCCCTGACCAGGTGTAACCCAAATCTGACTATTGAAACAGATGCTTCTAACTCAGGTTGGGGTGCAGTGTGTAAAGGCAATAAGGCACATGGATGTTGGTCACCTAGTGAAAAATTGTGCCATATAAATGTTTTGGAACTGAAAGCAGTCTTGTTTGGCCTTAAATGTTTCACAAAAGATTTGAGAAATACACACATACTGATCTTATCTGATAATATGACAACAGTTTATGGTATTAACAAAATGGGCTCAGTTAAGTCACCTGAGTGTGATGAGGTGGTCAGGAAGATCTGGGACTATGCTGTATCAAAAAACATATGGTTGTCGGCGTCTCACTTACCTGGGGTTTTTAATACAGAAGCTGATTTTGAGTCCAGGCGTAATGCCCTAGATAATAAGGAATGGACATTAGATAATGGCATCTTTGATAACATCATGACATACTTTAGCATTGAACCAAAAATTGATTTGTTTGCCTCAAGGTTAAATTTTAAACTTAAACCTTTTATGTCCCACTTACCTGATCCAGAGGCAACACATGTCAACGCATTTACGACTGATTGGCACCTTTGGTCGCCAGTTTATGTTTTCCCCCCATTGAATTTAATCACAAGGGTTTTGAAGAAATTTAATGTTGATAAATGTGAAGGAATTATAGTGGTGCCACATTGGCCGACCCAAGTGTGGTTCACCAAACTTATGAACATGCTTTTAACGAATCCTGTTGTTTTACCTTCTAGAACTTACCTCCTCCGACACCCCTTGAATCCAGAATTAAAAAATCCTCTACTGCCAAAGACCCGCTTCATAGCATGTCATATATCAGGGAGAACCTTGAAAGCCAGGGTTTCTCATCTGAGGTTACAACATTTGTAATTGATGCATGGAGTGAAAGCACCAAAAAACAATACAATGCTCCTATAAGAGAATTCATTGGATTCTGTAAAGAAAAAGATGTTGAACCGGTATCTGCATCAGTGAACACAGTAGCCGAATATTTGGTCAACATTTTCAAAACTACTGAGTTGGGCTACTCAGCATTCCGTACCCGTTTGTCAGCACTTTCTGCCTATTTACCCTTCTTTGAAGGAGAGACAATAGGGAAACACCCTGTCATTAAGAAAGTGATGGCAGGAATCTTCCGAAAAAGACCAAATCTACCCAGAAAAATGGTCACATATGATGTGAATGTGGTTTTAAATTACCTCAAGTCACTTGGGAGTGCTACTGACTTACCACTAAAGGAACTAAGTCAGCGGCTAACCACACTCTTATGTTTATTAGGGGGGCAAAGAGGTCAAACTGTATGGTCCATGGATGTAGACTTTATAAACATAGTGGCAGATGAGTGTACAATTGTTGTACCAGAAATAATTAAAAACACATCCCCAAATTTCCATATGGAACCTATTAAATTTAGGAAATTTCATTTAGATTCTACATTATGCGTCATCCAGAATCTGGAAACTTATCTGGAGAGGACGAAGCTATATCGCCAAGACAGCAGATTATTTTTATCGCTAACCCCACCCCACAAGCCAGCATCAATAGCTACAATACGACGTTGGATCACTACCATGCTTTCGAAATCAGGTATAAATATCGAAGTTTTTGGTGCACATAGCACCAGATCAGCTGGAGTCAGTAAGGCATTCAAGAAAGGGATGACCACTAAAGAGATCTGCCAGGCAGCTGGCTGGAAAACCTCTGGAACATTCTACTCGCACTACAAAAAGCACATTGAAATAGAAACTACAATGTGTCAAACATTGCTCGAAGATACTTTGTAAATACTCAGTTAAATTTTTGCATACATATAATTTATATAGATATTTTGAAAACAATCATTTGATCATTATAGGGTAAAGAAATTTGATACTTGTTACTTTTAGTTTGTTATTATACTTGTACTGGTTTACAACGCTTTTTATGACCTGACAAGCTTTGAAATCTCATATTATTCCAACGGAATAACCGGAGCCGAATGGGAAATAATTGAATAATTAAACTAACCTTGGTGAAGTTTGATTTAGATTATTTCCCATGAAGGTGAAGGTTATGTAGTTGGAATAATATGCCCTGCCCAACCCACCCTTGGGTATACTGCAATAAATTAGCCCTGGAAGCTAATTTAAGATTTTGTCTGGCAAAACTTTGCTTTAAACCTAGGCTGACTTAAGATACGGAACCGAATCTCATATTATTCCAACTACATAACCTTCACCTTCATGGGAAATAATCTAAATCAAACTTCACCAAGGGTAGTTTAATTATTCAATTATATTTTTCATTGTTTCATAAAAATTAGATACGCTCATATTTAGATTTAATCACATTACGAATATTAATCTCTGTGAAACGTGATTTCTTAATCTGAAAAGACCACGAGGCCACAATCGCCAATTGAAAAAACATGGGACATATATCATGTGATCAAGATTAACCAATCATATGAAACTTATGCCGCTCATTCAGTATAATTTTTTAATCTCTCGTGATAGATCGAAAATACTCGTCAGTGCTTATTAACTGCAGTCGGTAAATATAGAATATTTGATTGACTCTTAACGAGTTACGAATTTGATGATGTAATTTTCAACCAATGAAATGGCAAATTTGCCAGTAATTTGCAGAATTTAACAAAATATCAAATAGTGTCATTTCGAGTTGAACCAATCCGATTCTTAATGATGTCATTTGGAGCCTATCAACATTTTGGAGACAGACGTTAGTTTTACATGAGAACGACTTACTGCTGCACTCTTTGATCGAAAACCTTTTGTGGTTTTTATTATAAATGTAAAATGTAAAAACCAATTTCACAGAATACCGAACCAAATGCTATATCTCAGACTTTTGAACAACCATACTATATGTCTATAAAATATCGGTAAAACTTGCAAAATGAACCAATCAGATTCCCGATGATGTAATTTTGAACCAATCAACGAAAACATTTATCGATAATATCGGTAAAACTTGCAAAATGCTTGGTTGAAAATCTGTTTGGCTAGTTAAGAAATGCCACAATTTGTACTTTTGTCAAAATTATGTTATTTTGAAAACAACCTATCATGTTCATGATGATGTCATATTCGACCAATCAGTTGCCGTTTTTTACCGAAATTTCTTTTTTCTCAACTGACCTCGACTTAAAATCAATTTTAGGGCGAAATATTGATTTGTTTTTAAAATCCATTAAATCACATGTAGCCAAGTTATTACTCTTTCATACACGATTTTCTTTTTACTCACCCTGTATATGCTAGACATTAACGCGTGTCCGATTTTCCGTCACTAATGAGAAATAAAATACTTTGGCTAAATTAAACTATTGGTTAGTTGCATATTAAATCTAAATCACTAAATAATCTCAGCAAAAAAATCAGTTGAAAGAAATTTTTGAATTATGAACCAATTATGAACAAATCAGGTCCCTCATGATAAAATATTCAACCAATCAATAATCTTATCTAGACAGACTTTTAAGTTGATCTCACTTACTTTAAAATATATCTATATCATATCTTTATACGCCATATTTTACATCCAGTTTTTTTAGCGTTTTTTAAAGTTTCTGTATCAATAAAAGTTTTTTGTCTAAAAAAAAGAGTTCATAAAGATATTTGTTACAGAAAGGATATAGTCTAAAGCATTTCCGTTTGGGCGTTTCTTTCCTTAAAAACTCTCATGTAGACGTGCACTAATTCACAATAAACTTGCCTTGTTAAAGAAGCATCTAGATAGAAGAAAAGAAAACAAAGAAAAGTAGCTTTTAGGTTCACTTTGAAAAACTTTCTATTATTTTCATTTTGATAAAACATAAAATTTTAACGCTTCTCACTTATCCAAATTCATACTTGATGATGTCATGTTTAACCAATAAAACAATTATACTCATCGTCAAATGCTGGCTATTTTAGCTGATTGATTGGTTGAAGATTATCATCTAGAATCTGATTGGTTCATGTAGATGCACTTTTATCATTTTTGGTTGTAACAAAACATAAAATTGTGACATTTCAAATCTAACCAGTCAGACCCTTGATGATGTTATTTGTAACCAATCAAACGGCTAAAATAACCGAAACTTGGCGATAATTCCTTATGACAATTCCTAATCAAAATGCGAAAACAGCTATCATTTTATCCTTGTAGAAGCAACAAAAAAGAATGAGTATGTTCTTGGTTGGAAATGGTAGACGTGAAAGAATTCATTGTTTGTTGTTGTGTCGCCTTATTTAGAGCAAAAAATCTCGTGCAAGTCCTTCTGTAGACAAATACAATCATAATTTGTGTACATTATTATGACGTGAACGTGTCATTTAACGTGCAGAGTGAAAAGAAGATATCCCTCAAAGAGGTATGCTACATAAAGCTCGATGAGAGTAGTACCTTATTACACGTATATAACACATGATCTGCGTTTACTAATTCACTCAAATTGCACGTTCATATCCTCATACAGTAGAACCTCTAACACCTCCTACAAACGGATAATTTTATTTCCCGGTGATAATCGAAGGTGCATTCGGTAAATTACGTAACATTTGCATGGTAGAGAGGCGAAATCTACCAAAATAATGTACACAATATTGTATGGTAAAAAGGTTTTTTGTTGATAATTTGAGTAGCTTTCGCCTCGTTTCCTTACGAAATGTTATTTGTTGATTTATTGACGAAAAGAGGTATTCCCTAGTCAAACTCTTGTAATTGAGGTATGCTGCAATATAGTACTCAAAACACCTAACAGAATACTCCAGACACCTTTAAGACACACTGTCTCACAGGAATGGTGGCATTATATCACACTGGGTGACCCAGTGAAAAATTGTTTTTTTCTTTGCTGTTCCAGTGGACAAATTGTCAAAATTATTTTGAAAATATTCTGTCCCAGATGCATTTCCTGCTTTGTGCCGGTCAAAAATATGATAAGATATTTGCCTTGTTTATTGATTTCTATTATCCCAGTCAAAATTGAATCTATTCACAAATATTTGTCTCAATAAAAAGCTGACAATCCCAGTCAAAATTTGTCGAAAATTTGCCCGTTATAATTTCGCAATGTGACAATGGAATTTTCTTTCTTACTGTTCCTGTGAGACAAGATGTAATAAGTCCTGCTCAGGTATTCATTGATGGCGCAAGAAATCGGCATATGTTGCCAAAAATGAATAGGAAACTATAAGTGACAGATGTGTGCTGGGAGAGTACTGTACTGAGTGAGATGTTGACTACTTAATTCTCCCGGTTAGACAAATGCCATGTGAGGTAAATTGGGAAACACTGGGAAACCTTAATAAGAGCTTGTACATGACTGTTTTATCATATATTCCGTCATAAAATACTCCATAATTATCGTAAACATTATTGAAGATGACAAAATAAGTTTTCTCGTACGATACATGTCTATTCCAATAAGGGTTGGCCTGCTGTACTCTCAATATTACGTTCATCTAACACCCAACCGTGTTAAACTTTCAACAATTGTGATAAACTGCTCTTCTATGGAAATATGTCATAAAGAAACGGTGAGTAACAGTCAACTCACTTATTGAAATGTGACATAATAATGCTATAAGTTACTAAGAAATCATCTCAAAAGTATGGATAATTCAACTTGATTAGTTGGAAATTACATCATCAAGCATGACTGGTTTAATTACAAACGTTTTTTTGTCATTTTAAGATTTAACAAAATACCAAATAGTGCCATTTAGGTTTGGATCAATCAGGTTCTTACTGATGTAACTTCCAACCAAGCAAACGTCGAAATCGTTAGTTAAACTTTTGAGACAATCATTAATAAAATGTGACACACTAATGCTTTAATGTTCGATACGCCTTTATGCATATTGATTTTGGATTCAATTTGTAGTGAAGCACAATTAAGAATCACTGTCAAAGAAACGTGTTCATTTGTCTAAAGTTTGCACTTGCATAGAGCTTGAGTTGAATTTGAAATGACACTCTTCTCTATCAACTGCGACCCCATCTAATAACTACCACATTACGCGATAATAATAACTTTCTTGGATGGAAGTGTGCTAAAAGACGGAATATCACTACGCATCGTCAAAAGATAGTATGGTTTGCATGTTTTGAAAAGAATCAAATATATTTTCATCTCAGTCAGATGAATGTTTTTGTAATGAAATCAAGTTTTGAAGATCAGTTATCAAACACCATATGAGATTGGCGGTATTTTCAACTACTCGGAGATATTGAAGAAGCCTGCTTAACTCGTGCCATGTAAGGGGAATTGGCTAGTCAGTTTGCACCTGACGAAACACTAGATGATATTTAATCCTTAATTAGCGTTGTTACTGCTTCAAAAAATGTTGCATTATAAGTGCAAATCTCATCATACCTTTCCTTACAAAATATATAAGGTAAAACAGTAGATAAACATTTTAAAAGAGAGAAATACCTTATATTTCATAACCATAAATATCAATATAAGATATGTCAGTATGACAAGAATCTTGTATCATAATGTCCCCTAAACACACACAACATACATAATCTCTTTCTTAAATTGTTAGTTTTACCTACCTCGAATAATTTCTACACAGTTTAAGTACGTTATGTTTTGTATCTTTATTGCAGAATATTTTTCTACATGTAACACATTACGTACGGATCTTGACTTATGATGAGATATTGTGCTTGATAAATACTCTGTTCTCACCTACCAGTAATCTATAACATTTAGTTGTAGACAATTTGCATACCTCCACCATCATGAAAAACGTCTAGAAGTCTAGGTCAAAGACATACATTATTTTAACCAAGAAATCGTTATAGCAATCTCAATGTTGCTATCTTGTGGTTTAAAACAATGTACTCTTTGACAAAGAAGCCCTACTTAATGTGTTTTCATAGGGGAGAAAATATTCATCGAAGTCCAGAAGTAGTTGTTGTAGATTACTAACTAGTAAGCATAATTCAAATTTAATTTGCTTTTACCGATTATTTGATCTTTTAACAAATTCTCAATGTTTGCTCATAAAAAAAAAGGTTTTTGTTTTGTGTTCTTAAGCTTTTTATTGTTACCTGATACTAATCAATAAGGAATTAATACTTTGCTATCGGGTTCAGTTTTTATTAGAGTGAACATGCTGAAATTTTTCTGTTTTATCATCCGGGAAAATTCTTTATTAAATTGAAGAAAAGGCATGGGAAATTTTGCGTTCTGTTTAATTTTTATCTTGAATGTTATAACGTGATATACTAAACATGGTTTTATCTGTTTTAGATAAAGTTCTTTTAGGGTTTCTAAGTCAATAAAGTATAACTGATCTAATAGTACACAAAATGATATGGAAGATATCACTAACTCTAATAAAATGAAAAGTGCCTCGTGAAGAGACAAAATTCTGCAGTAACAAACTGTTTTTCGAGAAGCTTTAAAATTCTCTAGAAACTCACAGGGACATTTTTTTTATAAAATGATTTTTCCTAGACATCTTCGTACAAATGACATGAGAATGTTATGACTCTTACCTGCTGCGACTAGGTAGTAAGCTTACAACAGTAAACACTAAACTAAAAATAGAAAATAAGACTGGTAAAAAATAAGACACACAGAATTTCATGTGATATAAAAAGACAAAAAAAGGCATGTGAGTATAGAATCTGTTGGAATTTTTTATATAATTTCAGTTTTAGTTAGAATTTTTTTGTTGACGCGACGATTCAGAGATGGATGACCGTATAGCGAGATCTAAATGAATTACGTTATGTAATCCTAAAATGGTGTTGACATGATTTACAAGTTGGACACGAATAGTGCTGAAAAGTGGACAGTGGAGAAAAAAGTTAGTTGTGTCTTCAGTTCCATTTCTACAACGACATATGCAGTGCTGCACCAATTCGGTTTTTTCAATCAATAATAGAGATACGATTATAGACATTTTTGCAATCCATATAACTTCGTCAAATTTTAGTATTTTATGATCATTTATTATCCACCGTGCCATCAAAATCATTCGAGTTAGGGAAAGATTCAAGTTATATATATTCGTTATAAAGAGTTTTAAAAGTCCACTTTAATATTTTCACAGATATTGACGAGCACTTCAATATGTTTTTTTTTGAAAATTGTTGTCTATAATTTTGGTACAGACTATAAAATATTTTAATCAATGTAGAGAATAACTGACAGGAAATCAATTCTTATCGATTTCAGGGACATTTCAAAAAGGTTTTCCTATTTTTTGACAGAAAATGTCTGTTAAGGGGGCAGGGGGTCGAGCATAATCTGTTCAAGAAATATGAAAACCTTTGATAAGAAATGTAGCTCTCCAATGTCCCTAATACTTCAGTAAAAATGGTAAAACAGTTATAATAATGTTGTTGCAATCATGATTATGGTTGTCTGTTAAGACGCTTAACATACATTTTTTGTTGAAAAATATGAAAACTTTTCTGAGATGTACCTTAATCAATTACGTATCAAAATCAAATAACGCGACATTTTCCACAACGGATTATAAACACAGCGCTATAACCTGGTTCTATGGCAATCGATTAATCAAATCTTCAAAGTATGATAATAGTTACCTTTTAGTTTCACCGTCTCAATACTGCAGAAGACAGAAATTGATTCTTTCTATAAATGGATCCAGGCTTACACAATGCAGAGAAACACTCTCTCCTCCGCAGAACAATTTCCTTAGTCCTTGAATTCATACTCAACTATTGATTAGTTGAATATTACATCATGAAGAAACTGATATGTTACTTGTCAGAATTGTCACAATTTGAAGTTAACTATTTAAGTAAATTATTTTAGCGAACCAATTAAAATCTGAAGATGTAATATTAAATCAATCAGATGTTTAAATTAGCTATAGTCATGAGAAATAAACAAGAAATAAACCTTCGACAGCTACGAATTAGACAAGAACCAGAGATATGATTCCCATTATTTTACCTATAACTAATTTTCCTGTCACTCATATCCCATATATTATGTTATATATTATGAATTATTCATGTTTTAACTAAACAGTTTCTACAAAAATCAGTTCTCGGAATCTCTCAATTTGAAATAGGATTGTCTAAGGTCAACGGAAATTCTTACGCATCTGTTTGATATAAATGACGTTTTACATGCAGCTAAGCGTATCCTCATTTGTGTTTTAAGCCTCGCAGTGTCGGTGTTCGATATCGAAGATATTGAAGATAAATGCACATAAGTGATAAAGTTTAGCCTTAATCTTAAGCTAGAGATTTCCTAGGATTTCTGCACTTTTCAGCTTTAATATACTTAACGACTTTATGCAAAGAGTAATGTTAGGCCGAAAAAAAATATAGTTATGTTTGCGCCGTACCGCCCGGGTGGATTTTTTTTTCAGCTCACCCGGGCGCA
>JAUKPT010000778.1:0-17817 GCA_032273505.1 Nanomia bijuga
TAATAATAATAATAATAATAATAATAATAATAATAATAATAATAATAATAATAATAATAATAATAATAATAATAAGAGTAATAATAATAATAATAATAATAATAATAATAATAATAATAATAATGATGATAATAATGATGATAATAATGATGATAATAATGATGATAATAATAATGATAATGATAATAATGATAATGATAATAATGATAATGATAATAATGATAATGATAATAATGATTATGATAATAATGATAATAATGATAATAATGATAATAATGATAATAATGATAATGATAATGATAATAATAATAATAATGATAATAATAATAATAATAATGATAATTATAATAATAATTAACCAATTAGCCTGAAATTGTAATGAGGTTGATTATTCGGGGTGTGTTCTCACAAGAAAAATTAACTTATCATCATGATAATTTTCTTTTGAAATTTTGTAAATTTGATAAATATCAACCAATAATATTAAACTTACAGATTTAATAATTAAAAGTTGTATATTAAATCTAGAAAAATACTCGTTTCTAAAAGTTTTTAAAGAAATAAAAAGAAAAATGAGAATAAAAATAGGTACTGAAAACATATCTTTTTTGCCAAAGCATGATTTAAAAACTTGATGTTTTCTTGATCTTATTCTAGCTGAGGAGTTCAGGTGAAATGGTTTTTTTTTATTCAAGTGGTGGGATGGAAGAGTATAATCTAAGAATATTTCTTATGGTGACACATTCATTCTCTGGAGCCTTACCCTTGGCCCTAGTCATAACAAGTGATGAAACTACAGATACGTTAACTAGAGCATTAGAGCTTTTAGCTTCATCATTGCCTGGTGAGAAAATTTTTGATGACTTTTTAGTTTAAAATAGATTATCATGATAACTAATGACATGTATTGCTTATCGTTATCAATTTATTGATATAACAAAATATTTGATTTTAATTCTAATTTCAGATTATGCGTTTTTTGATAATGGTCCCGTCAAAGGGCCAATGGTAATCATGACAGACAACTGTGATGAACTTAAAGATGCTTTGCATGCTGTTTGGCCGTCTTCAAAACTTTTTTTGTGTGTTTTCCACCTAATGCAACAAGTATGGAGGTGGCTATTTGATAGAAAAAATGGAATATTGCAAGCAGATCGACCAGGTAATTGAGATTCATTTTTCCTAATTCGTCAAAACAAACTTGATTTTACTGTGGTAGGGTAAAATAAAATTTCAAACGAAAGAATAATCATAGTTTTGATAAGAGCAGGAAGCATAAAAATCATGTTGACTAGATATAAGTCAATTCAAAAAAGAGAATATAACCTCGAAAAAATTTTCAATGGATAATGGAAACCAGAGATTCTGAAAATTCTATCTTTATGCTTTGATTTTTACTACTACATAACACTCAATGTTAAACTATACATTTCTTTTTAATAGATATGATGAAGAAATTTAGAAAAATTGTTTATTCAAACTCAGAAGAGGAAGCCGAAGAAGCATATGAGAGTGTTGTGGATACCTTTGGTGATACATATCCGAATTTTAAAAACTATTTAAAACATGTTTATGAATATCGAGAACGGTGGTGCATATGCTACAGGAACGATGTTTTGATCAGAGGCAATAATACAAACAATTTGGTTGAGTCTCAATTTTTGGTATTGAAGGACAATGTTCTAAATAGAACGAAAGAAGTAAGTAAATTGTTGTAGGTGATTATGAAATAAAAGTGAATTTCACACACTCACATTTACTGGTCGTTTCCACTCCTTCATCCAATTTGTATCACCATTATCTCTTATTCTCTCAAGAGTTTTGTATTTTTTCTTTCCATTTAGGTGAACATTAATGGATTACTTGAAAAATTACTAAATGAATTTAATGATCACTACAAAACAAAGTTGCTAAACGTTGCAAATGGTCGTTTCGATGGCATTTACAGTCAGCGTTTTATGGGTAAGTTTGGTTTGAAAAGATTGCCTTACTTTAATCAGAAATAACAAAATTAGTAGAATTAATTTTTATTCTCAATTATTGATTATTTCTGATTTAGTTTATTTAATGTCAAAAACAAGTGATTCAAAAATTATTAAACCTTTGAACTTGCAAGATATTGTTTTTGTATGAGTTTTTGTAAAGAAAAATTCGTAGTTAAATTAGAATTATTATATATTTACAAAATCATTCTATAAATTTAGGTAAGAGCAAGAGTAAAAAGGAGGGCGTTGGATTTACATTACCAAGCGAGTCTGAATTATCTGCTATCACTAATAGAATTGTCAAAAGAGATGAACACTTTTTTATTGTCCCAAGTTTTAGTGATTCGAGTGTGAATTATTGTGTTGACATGCAGCTTGGTATATGTGATTGTCCTGTAGGAAGAGATGGTTCTCCGTGCAAACATCAATATTTGACCTGGAAGATACATTTAAAAGGTTCCAATTTTTTGCCGTATCTGAGTGGAGAAGATAGGAAAAAGTGCTCGTACATCGCAATTGGTGAAGTGCTACCAGACGAATACTACGAGGGTCTTCATGTCTTCGAAAATCAAAATAACGAAGAGCCAGAACCATGCACATCAAGAAGGTATGCTGAGATATCTATATTACAGCATGAATTGTAATCGAAATGGTCTCTGAAAAATAATGGCGTATGTATAGGGTTTTTTTAAAGCGATAATTTGTAAATAATGATTTATCTATGGAATTTTTCATTTATCAACCTGTTTTATGATTTCTTAAGTTTAAAACGATATCAAAAATGACGAGAAAATATATTTTGACAAATAAAGATTTATTCTCTTTTTAGATTTCGCTCTTTTTAGGGGTTTGAAAATCAGATGATTTAAACCATCAGAAACTTAAAAAATATAAGTGTTCTATAAATAATCTCTTAAGACTTCCGAGAAAAATGAAATATATGAAAAATTGAATAATCAAATGACTAAATAATTGAAAATTACTTTTAGTGCTGGGGTTGATTTAATTGAAGAAAACACGGATCCCGAAGTCATAACAAATAACACAGCAGGTTAGTTTTTTCTGTTAATATGACTATTTTGAAAGACATTAAAATTTGTATCACATTATAAAGTTAAGTAATCAAGAGATTTTATCTAATTTTCAATACTTATTTTTTATTATTTTATTTTGAACCGCAGATTTTTCTGAAGCTTATTATAGAAATCATCGAATTTAAAATCGTTTAAATTCGCTCTATAGGATAGTTCCAAATTGAAATATCTATCTAAACATTTGCAATCTGATCATTCAAAATTCTGTTTTATTTGGACATTTCGACATTCGTCATCTAAAATCATTTTGAGTTTATTATCTGAATCTGAAAGACCCTTGTGTTACCTTTTGTTTGTAAATCAAAGTAAAAACTTAACTACGATTTAAATGAATCCAAACAGTTAAACTTTTAATTCATATTGATTTACAGTGACAAATATGCAAAAATTAAATCATAAAAAATATTTATTTCTTCGTTTTAGTTGATGGCAGAAGATCGATCGATGACATAAGTTCTGAAGAAACAAAATCAGAATTTTTAAATGCAAGCGATGTCATTTTGAAATTAATCGAGAAAAATTCCAATAATCGTGAATTTTTGAGAGGCGTTTCAAAATTTTGTTCTCGGGTTTCAAAATACGAAAACCAAACATCTCTTCTCACAAGTGCATTCCACACCTTTGGTTCCGATTCTTATCAGAGAAGAAAAGTAACGAACACAACGCAGCTGAAGAAAAGGAGTGGCAAAAAAATCAAGGTTCAACCTGAAGCTGTTAAAAGAAGAAGAACCGCGAATGGCGGTAAGAATGCCATTATAAAAGGGATGACCAAACGCAAAGACCCATTTAACCGTACTGAAACGAGTGTAAAAAGACCCCATTCCTTTGCAAATAATATACAACAAAACGAAGCTGTATCTAAAAAAGCCGGTCGGACAATGTCTTCCAAGACAAAGTTTTTCAATAAAAAATACAAAGGCAGTAATTAATATTTTGTGTAGTACTTTACTTTTCTTTCAAACAGATTGGATAAGGCAAGGGGCGATTGGGGGTGAATATGACATCTAATCGTTGATTTTCCTTTTTCCAAATTACTTTATTTTTAGTGTATGTAAGTGTTTAATTTAACGACTTTTGAAGCAATGATTTGCCCCCATTTATCCCTTCTTCCCAAATGGTGGTGTCTTTGTTTTCCCTCCCAAAGTCATCCTTATGACTTCATTTGTCACCTAGTGACCGCATGATAATATACACGCTTTTTTCCTTTATAAGAATATAAAGTCTCTTCGGATAGAGCAGTCAAGTATTTTTGTTTTTTGAATAATTTTTGCAATTTACAATATTTAATCAAAAAAAAAAATTATTTGGAAGAAGAAATGATATGCTAGTGTCTGCATATTTTTTTAAAAAAAATTCAGGAAATGAAAATCATTGTGAAAATTGAAAAAAAAGAAAAATACCTGACAGCTCTATCCGAACAGACTTTAGTTTTATAAGAATATCGAGCCTCAAAAGAGCCCAAAAGCTAAAAATATTCTAAGAATATACTGAGGCTCGATTTGATCAAAAAATAACAGAACAAATTAACTTCTTGCTATTTTCATATTTATAACTGATTATAGTGACTTATTTTATAATTCAGTCTTAGAATCTCTTGTTCCCAAGCTTCTACTTCAAATGAAAGAATTCCCTTAAATTTTTGTTGCACTGGTTTTTCTAGGAACGAAAATTGAACGCGAAAATAAGAAGTTAGGAAGAATATGTTAGAAATAATTGAGGCTTATTTTTGTGAAAATGTTAAGAATACTGAGCCTCGAACAAACAGTCCACTATTCTTAAAAGAAAAAAAGCGTGTACGTGTTATTTTATAGTCCGTTACCACAGCCCTTACATTAACTTGTAATTATAGTTAGATAAAGAGAAAAAACATTATTTATGCTATGTATGTATTTTTTTGTGCCTCTTCATGTTCCCTTCAGTTGAAAACCATTTTTTACACACTAAACATTGGAAGGTCTTTTTATCGTGCGTTGAAAGAGTGTGTCTTTTCAACGCTTGGTTGCTGGAAAAGTACTTCGAACATTCCACACATTGAATTTTTTTCGAATGAATTACTGAATGTTTCTTCAGTTGGATCAAGTCACGAAACTTCTTTTCGCAAATTGAACAAGCACACTCCTCGCAATTCTTCTGATGGTGTGAAAACTCTTTATGCCGTCCGAATTCCTTTTGGCAACGAGGGCAAACCAATGGCACCGTTTGGCCACAATCCTCCTCCTCACGCTGTTGTTGTCCTTTCTTATTCCATTCCTATAAATTTAGATTGATAAATCAGTACTGTAAGTGAGAAGGAGTGGGATGGAGGATGATTTACATAATAAATAATCTGCTAAAAGAGCATAGTCCATATCTTAAGCGAAAGCTTTATCATGAGACGTTGGAAAAAGAACCCATTTCTCGCGCGCGCTCTCGCACACACACATAATTAAATCTAAACTTACCTTTCTAGTTGCATCATCTAACGTTTTCCATTGACGACTTCCAATTTTGCTCATTTCGGAGAGATTGAGAGCTGGTTGATCACTTGAATTTGCATTATTCATCAACGCATTCTAGAAAATTGTTTGATATTTATGCCATTTAACGGATGAAATCTACAATACTAATTTTCATTCATTGGTGGTGGTGGTGGTGGTGGGGGGGGCATCCATTACGTACGTGCGCACAAAAGTAGTGATCTTCTACCCCCGCTCCCTCCTCGTTCGCAAATGTGCACATTTGCATTACCCTGCAAACGAACTTTTTACTATCCCACACCCTCCCACCTCAGCCTACCCTTCATTCGCTCAACAATGACGAGTTTTTTTGTTTGTTTTTGATAAGTTTCATTGAGAAATATCTAATAGCATAAGATTTTTACAATACTCTACAGTTAATTCATCAGATTATAATAAAATCTAACCTTCTGCCTTCTACACCCAAGTAATACAATGTAATTCTAAGCAAAAATTTTCGGGGGCAGGAATTTTCGCGAGGATTCTGTTTATTTTCAATCTCGGAAAAAACTCGCAATTTCAAGTATAGTTACTCTTTCGCGAAAGTTTGGTAAAAATTCCTTTAAGTCATGAAAATTTCTCGTACACCTACGAGTGACCCTCTTCCAAATGTACGCTTCTGTACGCATTTGGATTATTCTCTTCCCCATCTTTGGTGGTGCATAAGCACTTAATGACGACCCCTTTATATGGATAGATCCTCCCTTGTTAAAGTTACAAAGTAATGGAATAACTTGTGAAATTTCGTTTACTTTGATCTAAAAAAAACTGTTCTTTAGAATAGTTTTTTTAGGTTAGTCTTCAACGGTTTTTTCTGATCGTAGAAGAAATATAACATAAAAATTTAATATTTAATCATCAATAAAAATACAGTGGACTCCCCCGGATATTCGAACCCCCACTTATTGGAAATTTTCGTTTATTCGAAGTAAGGCTGCTTTCCCCTTGGATTTGCTTATAGGCAAAAACTACCTCAGTTATTCGAACTTTCAGTTATTCGAAGAAAATTTCCATCCCCCTTGGGACTTCGAATTCAAAACATGAAAAAGTAAACACTCACAAACACACCACATGCGCGTGAAAAAATTATTCAATAAACTTACAATAGTTTCCCGATAAAACAAATGGAATCCATTGATTTTACTACTCTTTTGCTTGACTGTTTCTAAAATGAAATAAAACATGTTGTGAAGATGTTTGTTCTTTTCGATTAGTTCATGTAATCTATAAACATAATTGTGTATACATATTATATATAAATGAATAATATATATAATATAATATATAGTTACACTATTTCATTTATTTCATACTAATGTAATAAATGTACAAATAAAAGTATTAATTAGGGATAAAACATTTCATGATTTTAATAAACAATTTTTTCTTCTTCTTTTTATATTTACATTTTAATCTAGACAGTAGTAATGATGGAGGAAAGCTTACCTGTGTTTATTTCATCACTCACGTGGATATCATCATTTATTTCAGCCATACTTAATATTCAGGAACTTTTATGATTGACCAAATTAATGATTTCGTCACTGCCTACCGTGAAATGATACTGCTAACCGTCAATGATACTGCCTGCGGTGTAGGGAAAAATATTTGCGCCGCCGTGGCTGGTCGAAAAAGAAAAGTTTGAATGTCAAACCGGTCAAATAAGCATGTAAGAAGATGATTTGAAGAAATTTATAGATTTTCAAAAAAAAAAATGGATGATGTGGAATTATTAACCCCCTCCCTCCCCAAAAAAAAATAAATAAAATGGGCCGAATAAAAAAATAGTTATGTTCCGGGTGGATAAAAAAAATCTCACCTGGGCGGCCGGAAATGCATTTTTTCCCCATATTAGGGAAAAATAGTGCTTTGTTCAATACAACAGGGTACCTCCTTTTTGACACCCGTTCACTCAAATTCAAAAACGGGAAATGCAGAGGGGAAATGATAAATGAATCTCTAAATAACTAAATCCTGAAAATTAAGTTAAAGCGGAATAGAAATCACAGATATAAGTGTTGTACGAAAAAAATGGAATAGTGGAATTTTTCTGAAAAAGAAATCCACCCGGGCAGTACGGCGCATACATGACTTTTTCTTTCGGCTTTGATATGAAATCTGACAGATATTCATTGGATCCAAGATTACCACAAAAAGAAATGAAGACATATTTTTCAATCAAACTCAGGGGAGGGAGAAAAACGATTTTAGACTAAATATGTATTGTTTTTACACTTACCCAGAGCGTGCATGAAAATATGCATAAATATACTTTCTGTTGTACACCAGATCCCAATAGATATTTTTGTTGGACTCACTTTCCAGTACTTTCGCCCAATCTCCGAATAACATCTAAATACCATGTATAAATTAATGTATCATGTCATTATGAAAGCCATACGCATGAGATATTTTTTTTGGTTTGAACAAATATTTACTACTTACTTACTCAAAAAGGCTTTCATATCTTTTAACAAATAATGTCTGATAAGAAGATTGAGGTCGAGCATAATTTGTTAACGAAATATCAAAACATTTCCCTTCTAATATTGTTTGTTAAGACCATGGGGCAGACGAGGGGGTAAATGCACAACAGACATTTTATGTTAAAAAAAATGAAAACCATTCTTAAGATAGTCTCTAAAGAATGTACTGTACCCCGATCCTTGATAGATTTTTATCCAGTTTCTATCGGATTGAATCTTCGGGCGAAATCGGACACATGTAACATGTTCAAAGTATTTTAACGTCCCCATGATTTTACTTCGCATTTTTCCTGAAAAGCAAAAATTTGAGACGTTTAGAAAAACAAATATCGTTAATGCATTTTACGACGACGGTGGACATTTTGCATTTAAAGTCAGTTTATTATTCGCTATGAATAAACCTCTGCATAAATTTTAGAAATTATCTTAAACAGGCATGATAAGGAGGGGAGAGGGGGGAAGGGAAGGATACTCGTCTGGCGTCTGGCTTTTCTCTGAGGCGTCATAAGTGATTTTTCTTTTGCTTCTGGTGAATACAAAATTTTCGACGACTGCATTCAGTGAGATATTTAAAAATAGCGCCTGCATCTAATAATTTAAAAAATTTGAGTCACGAGAATATGCAGCATCCCCTTCTAGGAACAACTATAATACGGAATATGCTACTGAAACTATGCGGGATGGCGGAATCGGCTACCTTGGAATACCCCCCACACCAACACCCACGCACCCCCACCCAAAAAAAAAGGGGAAAAAGAAGAAGAAATATAGGAAGAAGGATATATGACTTTTAAGGGCTAAGGAATATTACGTAATATTAAATTTTTACCCTATTCAACGCTTTCCACGTCAGTAATGGCGTTAAGGTTAACAAAACTAGCTGATAAGAAATTTTGATATCCCCTGCGAGGGCGTGGAGCATGTATGACCTGCTCAAAAAATAGGTACTGCAGGGTTATCGATGCAGAAAATATACAAGAGGGAAGCTGTCTCCTGTTTACTAATTTTTCTTTTTTAACTAATATTAATTGAGAATTAGAGAGGGAAGTCAAAGGTCGGGGTACCATGCAGCAAAAATACTATGCAACAATGAATAGATGTAAAGCTATACCTATTGGAAATCTGAACGTTCCATTGTGCTGAATCTCATAGGGGATGACACGTGAGACCCAGGACTTTCGTCCGAACGGAGTCTCATCAAACGAGTCCATCTTCTGCTCCAGTTTCTTCAAAGTTTTAACCGGCCATGCCCTCGTATCGGGTTGGGTAGAATTATTCAGGATGGTTTCCTTGCTAGTCTCATCTACATCTGCACCATGTAAGGAGGCTTCTGTATCTGTGCCATCTCTGTCTAATTTATCCGGGTTGTTTTCTTTATAATAGACGCCATCTTCGTTTAATGATTCTGGTGGTGGGTAAACCCACATTTCCCCAACTTTACGCTGTTTGTTAATGCGTGGTGCTTCGGTGCGCTTTTGGGCTAGTTCTTGTTCTTCAAGTTTTTTGCTTTTGTGTGTATTTATTGGTTCCACCTGTGCTGCGGCTCCTTTGTGTTTTTTTGCGGTTTTCTTTATAGCTGATCTTTTTTTTATGTAATTTGTTTGATGAAGCTGCCTGGTCTTCGTCCCTATCTTCTTTTTCATTTTCTTTAGATACCCATTTTTCTTTTTACCTTTCGTCCTACCAAGTTCTACAGATATATTTCGCAATGGTGCAATTTCAATATGGTGCTCTATTTTCTTCTTTTCGTCATGTGGTTTTACATGTGTTTTTTTCTTCTTCCTCTTTGGTTTTAACGACGGGTCATTAGCTGGTCTATAATTTATCATGCTCTCGTAAACCGTTGGTTTCCCTGTAGTGTATGCCTCTTCAAGGGCATCACCCGCCCCTATATTTTCCGTGAGGGATGCTTCCTCCTTTGGTGAAAAATGGGAAGCAGAGACCTTTTTCACTTTCAATTTCTTGAGTAATTTTAATTTCTCCTTTTTCTTGTTCTTCTTGATTTTCTTCTTCTTTTTTCTTCTATCATAGCTGATAATATGAGCCGTTGGGTGCTTACTGGTATTCTTTGTAATCTTTGCTGTAGGATCTTTCATATTTCCACGTAAAACAGTTGGGTGAGGACTAAACGATTTCGGTGTTGTGAATACTTCTTCGTCTTCTGAATCTGCTTCTTGTTCATTGTGCGAAGAAGAACCACCAAGTGTTGTTGATGTGCGTACTGATGGCACTATTTCATTGCCTAAAAAAACGAAACGAATATTTAGACACCCTATATCAGTGCCCTAGTGAATTCAAAATAGTGTCCACCGGTGGAGAGAAATTAAATAATTGACCTTCTACGGTGATAACTATTGAGAAATACCCGTTGTCGTCCAACAAATATTTCCATTTTTTTTTTTTTTACTTCGCCGGAGCACTTTTTTTGGTTCTATTCGCATTTCATATAATGTATAGGTATAAACCCATCAGGAAGTGTGGAAAAATGATATTCGACCCCCAAAGTCCCCCCAACGACTATGAAAACCATGCAGTTTTGGACCGCAAATTAGCCAAAATTGAGGAATTTGATAATTCCATGGAAATGCTGTTGTCAGCAATATATTTACTGGTGTAAGCAATGATTGGTTTTTGAAGTTTAAGTACGTACCTTATTTGCATATTTTACTTTAAACACTTTTTAAACAAATAATGTTACCTGAAAAGGCTGTTGTTGCAACCTTATATGTCGTTGGCTTAAGACGAGTTACAAGAGTTGGTTGATGCGAGCTGCTTAACGTTGGGGATATATCGTACGGGTCAGCATCCTCTTCGGGAGGGGAATCCCCACTTGTTGGTGCTTTATTATTGTTCTTCTCTTTTCCCTCTTCTTTATTTTCTTCATTTTGTTCTGGGGGGTCGTTATTTCCATTCGGTGATTTGGCGATATCAGACTCGTTGCTTTGCAGGTTTGGTTTCTGGGGCCTGCCGTCTTGTGGAGTGGCATTGTTTCCGCCCCCTACAACTGGCTCATCTTCGTTCTCTGTGTTTTCTGGTGCGTCATCTTCCTCATTTGTGTTTCCTTGATTCTCTTGAGGCTCTTTGTCATCTCTGTTAGCATCCCCATTATTATTATTCTCTGCAGCAATATCGTTAACTTCATCATTTTCATCATTCGATTCTTCGTTTGGTTCTTTATAACCCTCATCTTCTGGCTCTGAAGTGTTTGCTTCTGGAGACTCGCTGCCTTTTTTTCTGCTATTTTTAGAACTGTTGTCATTTTCTTGGTCGTCATCATTTTGATTTGCAGTCTGATTGTTTGATTGTTGGTTTTCCTCATCAGGTTTGTTGGCTTGGGCATTTGGGGACTGAGGGTTATTTCCTTCTTTATTTTCTTCATCCCCAGGAATTTGATCGTCTTCAGATTTTGGTTCTTGCTCATTTTCTCCTGGTTGAGGAGGTTTTTCATCGCTTCCATTAACTGTCTCTTTTTCATTTTCAGGGTTGTCTTCTTCATTCGTGTCATTTCCAGTTTCGGGTTGGATGTCGGTTTTATTATTTTTGTTTTCAGGAGGTGGCTTTGCAATTGATTGTTCTTCAGGCTGTTGATCATTGGTCTCTTCATCTTCTTGATCATCTCCTCCGGGTTCTATACCCTGTTTATCTTGGTCTTGCTGAGACTCATCTGGTTTATCTTGGTCTTGGGGAGTATATATTGGTTTATCTTGGTCTTGAGAATTATCAGTCGAAATATCTTCATTCTGGTCCTCCGAAGTCTCATTCGGCTTATTTTGCGGGGGATTTGTAGGTTTGCTTTCTTCTTCAGGTGCATCTTTTTGTTGGTCTTGGTCTTGAGGGTTTTCTTCGTTTTTATCTTCTGGGGTCTCATCTGGTTCACCCTGGTCTTTTGAAGTCTCATTTGGATTATTTTGGTTTTGAGAAGTCTTGTTAGGTTCATCTTGGTTTTCAGATGTTTCACTCGGTTTTCCCTGGTCTTGAAGATCTTCACTGGATTTATCTTGATCGTGAGGTGTATCATCTGGCTTAGCTTCGTCTTTTGAAGTTTCACTTGGGTTATCTTGTTCCTCTGGAGTATTATTTGATTGATTTTGGTCCGGAGGATTCTGAGTTAGTTTATCTTGACCTGGAGGATTTTCACTTATCTTATCTTGGTCCTGAGGTTTATCACTCGGTTCTGCTTGACTAGTTTGATTTTGGTCTTGGGAAGTCTTATTTGGTTCATCTTCGTTTTCAACTGTTTGATTTGGTTTTCCCTGGTCTTGAAGATCTTCACTGGATCTATCTTGGTCTTGAGGTGTATCATCTGGCTTAGCTTGGTCTTCAGGAGTTTCACCTTGCTCATTTTGACCTTGTTGATCTTGTTGGGTGTCCCCTTGTTGATCTTGTGGGGTGTCACCTTGTTGATCTTGTGGGGTGTCACCTTGTTGATCTTGTGGGGTGTCACCTTGTTGATCTTGTGGTGTGTCACCTTGTTGATCTTGTGGGGTATCCCCGGGTTGATCTTGGGGGGTTTCTTCTTGTTGATCTTGTGGGGTGTCCCCTTGTTGATCTTGTGGATTGTCACCTTGTTGATCTTGTGGGGTTTCCTCTTGTTGATCTTGTGGGGTGTCCCCTTGTTGATCTTGTGGGGTTTCCCCTTGTTGATCTTGGGGGGTGTCCCCTTGTTGATCTTGTGGGGTGTCCCCTTGTTGATCTTGTGGGGTTTGCCCTTGTTGATCTTGTGAGAGTTCACCTTGCTGACCTTGCGAGTTATCCCCTTGCTGTTCCGGCTGTTTTATCGGCGTTGCATCCTGTGGTTCTTGGACCGGTGTAGCGGGTGGAGGTACCCCGCTAGGAGGTAGTGGTACATCGATACTTTCAATGCTTGCATCTCCATTGTTATACTTAGTGAGAGGCTTTGTCTCCTTTTTCAATTCTTTATATTCGTTCTTTGGTTTCAAGATTACAAATTTGTGTTGAATGAGACGATCGGCAGAGTCCAGTAGCATGTCTCCTTCGTATACTTTCCCTAAAAGTGCGCCTAAAACGAAAAAAATGGTTTGGTAAATAAAAGTAGATCTAGCTATATACGGGGAGGAGTCTTAATATACGGGGTGGGGGAATTTCTTTACTTGCAATAAGTGGGGAGTTGAAATAAGCAGAGGGGTGATGGGCTCATTTAGGGCACGTTTTTGATTTAATGTAGCGTAGTATATTGAACCGTCTAAATCTAACAACATGTCACCTTCATATGCTTTTCATAAAAGCGCGCTTGAAAGGAGCGAAACTATTTGGTAACATTTTTCATGATGATTGTAGGGAGTTCAATCGCGCAATTTACGGAAAGTTTAAAATATCGCGAAAAAATTCTTCATGCGGTTTTTTGCAAAACTTGAAAAAGGGATAAACGAAAATTTGTTCACCTGAAAAGAGTTCTGTATCTAGGTATATTTCCTTATAATTCAATTTTTCAAGGTAAAAACGACAAGTTGAGGATTTTCTACGTCCTCTTCAAATTCTCTTCACTCGACTTAGTGTAGAGACGAGTTTAAAACTAATATCTACGAAAAAAAAATTACAAAAAAACCTGATATTTTTACATAATTATGCGTAAGTTTTGTTATTTCAATAGGCAATTACAGTTGTACAATACAACCAATAAATGATCCTTCACATTTTTGAAGTATGATTTATATTATTTGCTGATTATGCGAAAAGTTGCACTAAATAAATATTGTTTTATTTTTGCCAATAACTCACGAAATAATAAACCGAATATTTTGATCGACCCCTTCCTGAAAAGAGAATTTTAGGCTTTTTCCAGCGGTATATATTTCATTGTTTTTTATGTGTAGAAAAAAATGACCTGGTCACCCTAGATTAAGTTTAATCGGAAAAACCTTTGTGAATTTGGAAAAGATTATACGAACATTTATAAGATCGTTTGATTTGGTTGGTAATTTGTAGAAAATGCCTTGTACAGAAAATGTTATAAAGAAACATTTTTAAAAGGTGTTCGAATGAAATTATAATCCACGTTAACTGGTTGCCATTCAAATGGTTTTAACATCAATAAACTTAAGGGAAGGATATAATCACTAGAAATAATAAATACAAGAATAATAATCACATAAATATCTGCGGTATTTGTACACTGTATAATTTAAAAGCATTCACTACTATCTCCCACTACTGTTAAACCGAGATTTTGTTCTCCTTCAGTTTTGTTCAGTGTTGGAATTATACCTGTTAAGTTGCGATAAGTTTATATTGCAGCATTTTGCCTCCTAAACCTAACCTCCTAAACCTTGTTACTATTTACATGTTAGAGTATGTTGTCAAGTTCATTTACATGATTTTGAACAATGCCTGATTATCTATAATCGTGTATTCTGAAATTGTCGATGCAACATTTATTCAAACAAATGCATTAATTTTTATAGTTTATTTTCGAATTTTATTATCAGTAAAAACCAGTCTTAAACGCAGGTTTGGAGGCGAAACTTAAACGAATGACATGGAAATAAGTCTATGACATGGAAATAGGTCTATAAAACGACGAGAAAATTAAAACACAGGTCAAAAGATCTCTAATTTAGAAAAATAACCGACAGGAATTGCTTGTCAGCTGAGATTGCAACTCAATTTTTAATCATTTTTTCGTACGAGATATCATGTAAATTTTCCGTAATTTTCCAAATGGGTCTTTAATGGATGTATATATGCTAAAAAGACAAAATATTTTCTGTAGCTCTGCCGCTGGGACCCGTTGGAAAGGGGGATCAGCTGTTTGAACTCGTTTTTAGGTTCACAACACCCCTAAACCCCCAAGCTTAAAGGTATTCGTTCCACGCCTTTTAGGCGCTTAGTAGGTCGCTTTAAAGTCAATATGTAAAAACTTTATCCCATCACACCCAAAGAAAGCTAAAAGTAGAACTTACTGTCTTCAGTGATGAGGAAACTGTACTTCGGATTCCCCTCTTTCATCACAAGTAAACTGATGTTGTTAAGACGAAAAATATCATCGAAAACGGATTCATTTTCACCGTTCGACTGACCTAAAATAAAAAAAAATTAAATTCTGTATAGTTTTATTCTCCTACCAGGATACGAAAAATTGCCGCACAAGCATGACATTTTCATGATAAGTTAGCTTAGATAAGAAAATGGAAAAAAATAGTCCCGCAAAATTGCACCCCCAGAAACAAAACCATAAATATATCAAATTTTTGATTACTTTGAAGCTTGTAGTAAATTTTCATCGCATGAAATTTAGTTTTCTACAACTCCTGAAAAGATTGTGTCCATATCTTGGCTCAAAAAATTTTTATGGACATTTTGTCAGAGGATGGTTTAAATATTTTGCAAATTTGAAAATATTCGTTTTTTAGTTTTTGATCAATTTTAGTTCCCTTGATGCATTTCTTCCTTATGATTTGTGTAGTAGAAGAAATAATAAGGAAACATTGTAGAAAAAAATGTATTACTAGTAAAAATGGAGCTCTATATTCATTGATTTAGTCAATCTTGCTGTTTTTATGAAAAATGACATATTTTGCTGACAGTGTGCTAAATAATGCTGACATCAGCAAAAAATGTGCTGACAATGTGCAATATCAATATGTTTTTGTAATGAGCTATGTTAGGGGAGTATACCTGCCAAATTTTAGAGCATTTGGGTCATTTTTACGAAAATTAAGGTAGGGGGTGCAATTTTGCACCCCCCCCCCCAATAAACGACGTATGGAAAAAAGCCCAATAAAAATAGGGTTAAATGTATTAAAAAACATTTATGGGATAAAAGAAGCAAAATTGTTATAGTTTTATCCTATCTTTGTTTCTATCTCATTTATAGGGGCGGGAATAGAATGAACAGATTTTATCCAAATATTTGAAATATTTACAAATTTATCCATAAAAGTTGAATTTGCTGATTTTTTGAATGTCCACAATCTGGTTTGATATTTATGAATATGTCCTGAAGCCTTCATATACATATTCTCTGTGTTAAGAAACAATAGAAAACGATTATTCTTTTCCTATTTACCGTTTAGTCCTGTAAGAATATATTTGATTTTTTCTTTTATTATTGTTATCAGGTAAATTAGTGAAGCCTTCATATACCTATTTCTTCCCTGTGTTAGGGTATGAAAAAATAGAAATCGATTATTCGTTCCCTCTGTAAAGTTGCTTTTTAAAGTCAAAAAATATTTGATTTCTGATTTTTTTCTTCAGGTAAAGTAGTGAAGCCTTCATTTACCGTCTTTGAGAGCGGTGCGAATCCTGCTCCGTCTGGTAGCGTGACGAAAGCACCAATCGAGGAAAAAGCAAAGCCCGCGGTTACAGATGAACTAAATGGTGGAGTTGACAGCTCGGTGGACGCTAAAAGCTTTGGCAGAATGGGAGGAGAGACCTCTGGTGGCGGTTCTGGGGCTGGGATCAGTCTGTTCATCTCCACTCTTACAATCGTTTGCCCAATTTTATCGATGCTCATTTTTTGATTGAAGTTGAAAAGGACTTGATTGATACAATCATAGTTAGTAGTCGAACCTCCATAACTCGAACTCATATTACTCGAGCTTTCTACAATTCAATTATTATTGGTCGGTCCATTCAGAATTTCTACGACTTCACTTCTATAACTCGAACTCCCATTACCCAAACTTTCCGTAACTCGAGAGCACATTTCGCCGGTCCCGTGGAGAAGTTAACTCGATAACTCGAAAACTCGAAAAAAATATTTTCTTTCTGAAATGTTTTCATGAAAAGCGAAAGTATTTTGTAATGTTTATACCTTAGCTTTGATTTCCACACCTTGTTGTAAATTTCGTTATTTTTATACCCTTTATACATGGTTTTATTTTATATTTTATATAACCTTTTGTTATTTTAATGTCTAACTATAATAAATTATCTTGAGCGTAAAAAAAATGTCAATTCTCGTAAAATATTGTGTAATCATCTAGAAGCCTTTGACTTGACTAAAGATAGCCAGAGTGTAAGAGAGTTAGTCGTTGTCGGCACATTGGCTCAGTGGTTAGGTTTTTGGTTTCTCAACCGAGCGACCCGGGTTCGATCCCTCCTGGATCCCCATAATTTAATTATATCAATCACTGAAATAATGTCCGCCACAAGTGATCCCTTGTGGTGCGTTAAGTTCGACGTCAAATGTTCAATGTTGTATGTGTCGTAAAATGTTAATCCATCCCCGTTAGTAGAGCTTAATATATACTGCCTCTATCAGGAATGTCTATGTAAATGGATGAAAATTATAAAGAAAAAATAAATCAAAAACAAAAAAAAACATAAAGCTAATGATCCTTCACCCTACCCAGGCTGGGGAGTGAAAGTAATTGACCCCTGTAAAACGAAAATACCTTTCAAACACAACAATTAAAAGCAGAAATCGAGTATCAAGGTATCAAGGTATGAAAAATCACAACCACCCCATCCCTCACCTTACCACCACTGTAAGCCAATCGCTTCATAACATATATTCGGACCAGTCCTTGTATTACGACATAAACAAGTATTTTTAACACTTGAATTAAACCCTCAAAAAGCCCTGGATAGAGATTAATGCACTAATGAGGGAATACCATAAATCAATTCTTTTTGACTCAATACACAGTCTTGTCACAGGTCCAGCGCCGTCAGGGGTGATTCTGTCGATTACAAAAAATAGTCATACTTTTAAGATCATTCTGTTGACCATAAAAAATCGGCGTCAATTTTAAAAGATTCTGTTGACTATAAAAATGATTCTGTTGACTATGAT